>CAUYUJ010021269.1:25000-40000 GCA_963575745.1 Prorocentrum cordatum
CCAGGAAACGTGTGAGGGGTGTGCCTAAATGGGACGGCGCCGCCATGCGAACTGCGCCGCTGGGACCGCAAGTGGAGCTCACTATGGGGCCACGAAACGCGTGAGGAGTGTGCCGACATGGGGCGGCACTGGCATGCGGACAACGCCACTGGGACCCTAGATGGAGCCCCCTATGAGGCCACGAAACGTGTGAGGGGTGTGCCGACATGGGGCGGCGCCGCCATGCGGACGGCGCCACTGGGACCGCGAGTGGAGCTCCCTATGGGTCACAAAACGCATGAGGGGTGAACCGAAATGGGGCGGCGCCGCCATGCGGACGGCGCCACTGGGACCGTAGGTGGAGCTCCCTCTGGGGGCACGAAACGTGTGATGGGTGTGCCGAAATGGGGCGGCGCCTCCACGCGGACGGCGCCACATGGACCTTAGGTGGAGCTCCTTGTGGGGCCACGAAACGTGAGAGGGGTGTGCCGAAATGGGGCGGCGCCGCCATGCGGACGGCGCTGTGCCGAAATGGGGCGGAGGGAGGAGGGGGAGGATGGAGGAGGGAGGAGGTGGAAGAGGAGGCGGAGGAGGAGGAGTGAGGAGTGGCACACGGGGCGCTGTCTCGTCAAAACGAAGGCCCAATACCACAGGATGGTTGGAAACAAATCCCCGATGATCTGATTGTTTCAATCAAGGCGCTTTCTCCTCGATGGCGGCCTCCCGGGCCCGTTGTTAGGCCTGAGAGCCACCACAAAATGGTCTGGGACGCAAAACTATCCCTGGGGAAAGGGTCGGCAGCTCTGGGGCCACGAATCCCACCAGCCTCTAGGGCGTGAGTGGTTCAGCGAGTTTCCTCTTCCAACCCCTCCTCTCCCTCTTCGCGGAAAGGTTGATCAGTGTTCCCTATGAGTAAAACACCCCCTCCCACAGGCGACTGGCAGCCAACCAGGAACAATGACACACACAAAGACACAGACAGACTCGCCGTCGTCGCCATCATCATCATCGTCATAATCAGCATCATCATTGTCATAATCAGCATCATCATCAGCAGCATCATCATCATCGTCATCACCATTACCACCATCAGCATCACCATCAGCCTCATCATCATCATCATCAGCAGCAGCATCATCGTCATCATCGTAGTCATCGTCATCGTCGGGATCGTCATCATCGTGGTCATCATCAGCACCATCGGTATCAGCATCATCATCATCATCATCGTCGTCGTCAGCATCAGCATCAGCACCACATCGCCACCACCACAAGTAAGTACCATAATCATCATCAGCAGCAGCATCATCATCATCATCATGAGCATCATCAGTAGCATCATCATCAGCATCATCATCATCATCATCAGCATGAGCATCAACATCGTCATGATTAGCATCACCGCCACCACCACCACCATCATCATCGTCATCGTCATCAGCATCGTCATCATTACCATCATCACCACCATCATCATCGTCATCATCATCATCATTATCATAAGCATCATCAACATCATCATCACCCGCCTGTTCATCCTCCTCCATCCTTCCCCCCCTCGCCCCTCCCGTTCCTCCTTCTCCTCCTCCTTCTCCTCCTTCTCCATCCTCCCCCCTTTGGGGTATGACGGCTTCCCCAGCCCCTTATCTCACCGCATGCCAAACACTGACATGTGCAGGGAGCGAGCAGACCCGAAACTCCATACAGACTAGCTGTATCAATCGCCTAACCACCTACTCATGCGAACGACGCTGCACCGACATAAGCAAAGCAGATGTGAGCTCGACGACCCACTCGATGTGCACAACCTCTTGCTGCGCACACAGGAAGGAACCATGAAGACCTTCGATGAGCGCGCATTGCCCAATGAGCAACCAGCCCCAGCGGTGCGTGCCTTCTTCTTCTGTTTTTTCTCTTCCCTTTCCTCGGAGCGTTTTTCCTTCTTCATCTTTTCTTTTTTCTTCTTCTTGTCCTGGCAAAAGCACCAGGCAAGAACGCAATGCATGACTCTGCCACGGGCACCACCTGCGGGACACACTTTCACCAAGCGGCGTCAGCCAAGTCTGTCCTGACAGCAGTCCAGCAACACGCGGTACTAGTACTGATAAACGCAGAAACCCAACAGCGTCTGGCCCTATAGGTCTGGCTGCGTGGCCACCGCCTCGCGAGACGACACCGAAACCGATCGACTCATGTGAAGGGAGGAACCACCAGTGACCCAACCTCTGATTTCCAGAGCCCTGATGCAGCTGCCACCGCCGAAGCCCAGCGGCGCGCCAGAGTAGGAGGGGCAGGAGGTCTGGGTCTTAGAAGGCATGGAGTCTCCTCTCAGAAGGCAGGGGATCGCTTGGGGGGGAGGTGTAGCGCGAGGTGTCAGGGCGCCCAAGATGGCCCCGAGATGGCTCCGAGAGGGCGTCCGATGCTCCAAGATGGCCTCCAAGACGGCTCCAGATAGCCGAATGTGTTTCAAGATAGTTTCTGACAAACCTCCAAGAAGCCCGAAGAGGGCCACAAGACGGTTCCAAGAGCCCTCGGAGCCCCCTTACCAGGACCCCCCCCCCCGAGCGGCGGCCCTCTCTGAGAAGGCAGGGGGCCTCCTCCAAAGGTGCTCCGGAGGCCTCCGAGGAGGCGTGCCAGCAGGCAGACCCCCTGGCGCCAACGGCCCCCTCGGAGGTCTCAGAGGGCCGCCCGCCTATGATGAAGGGGCCCACAAACACACAAATAAATACACACAAATAAAAAGATTCCCCTATTTTCTGGGTTTCTGTCTTCCCCCCCACTTCCCATATTTTCCTATATTTTTCTGGAAATCGACGATTAATTGTGTCTGTGTGTTTCTTCCCCTCCCGATATGACGCCGCCCGCCTCCTCAGAAGGGCCACCCTCCTGCCCTCAAAGAGGGCCCCTGACGAGGCCGCCTGCCCTCGCAGCAGGCCTCCGGCCGACCCCACCGGCCGCCCGGCCACCTGCGGGCCGACGGAGCCGGGGGAGAGTTTGCGCGTGCGGGGGAGAGATCTCCTCGACGCCAAAACGGCGCTCGGAGGGTGCTCCCGCCAAACCACCCAGCAGGCACGCGTGAAGCCCTCGCGGGGGCACCGAGTGTGAAGGATGCCTGCGGACCCCATGCCGCTTCGATCCGCAGGGGCAGGCGTTCGCGGGAGGCCGCAGAGCCGCGCTCCTGCCCCGCTGTTGTCATGGCTCATTATGGGCACTGCTCTCTCCGGGGGCGAACGGCGATCCCGATCACCGACTTCGTGGGGCTTGCACCTGGGCCACACACTTGGAGCCAAACTCGCGGATATACGATGGGTGGACCAACGTAACCCCGGAACAGACATACCTTGGCGAGGGGGCCTCAGGGCCCACCCTGGGGCACCCCATGGCTGCGCTTTGGCGCCCTCCGTGACTGGAGCCGTGGCCGCTGCGGCACCTCATGGGGGGTACGTCGTCCTGGAGGAGGAGGAGGAGGAGGAGGAGGAGGAGGAGGAGGGGAGGCGCCCATCCTCGGGGTGCGTCCGAATAGCCCTCCGAGGGCAGAACCCCATCCCCGAGCTCCCTGTCTCTGCTGAGCGCCGTTTCTCCTCTCCGCGGCTGGATCGAAACATCCGCCAGCAGGAACCCCGGCAGGGGCCTCAGGATACATTGCGAGCAGATGCGCGTGGGTCGGGCGGGAGGGCCGCCGTCGGCCTCAACCCGCCCTCCTCCGATGCGGCCCAGCCGGGCGCGTTCCCCAACTGGGCGCGTGCCCCCCCCCCCCGGGGACGCCGACACCCATGACCTCGGCCAGCGAGTCCAGGATGTCAGCCGGCGCCTTCCGTGGCCGGCTCATCACAGCCTGGGTGTGCTGGCGTTGGCCCCCCCCCTTGGGGATACCTCCTACTGCTTACACCAGCTTCCGGTGGTAAAGCCGCCCTCCTTCCGGCGGCTTCCGTGGGCGCCGGCATCCGCCAAGGGCGAGACACCAGCTTCGCCGCGACAGAGCAACCTCGGCGCTCGAGCGGGCGGCCGAGCCGGACGCCCCTCCCGCCGATGCCCACAGCAAGACGAAGGCAGGACGAAGACAAGTCCGAATGTGTGTGAATCGGGAGTCTCTGAAAGCGGGCGGGTCTGGATGATGCAACTGGGTCGCCTACTTTTAGGTCGGGCATGTCCTCCTAGAGGCGGGTTTGGGACGACGAATAAAAATTATCCAACACAGTCAGACATAATAGAGACATCGTCCCCTGACCATTTTTCTCCATACCCTGAGGATGGGTTTCTTGCTATTACTTCGACCACGCGGACCGAACACCTCCCACCCTAAGGTCATCATCCTCTGATTCAATCACATGTAGACTCACTCATACTCAGACTCACTCATACTCAGATGCACTCGCTCTAGATTCTTGATTATCAGGTTTCTCGTGCTCGGGACCACTCATATGCAGACTCACTCACACTCCTGGTACTTCCGCGCTCAGACACAAACACACACACACACATACACATACACACAAAACACACACACACACACACACACACACACACACACACACACACACACACACACACACACACACACACACACACACAAAACACACACACACACACACACAAAACCACACACACACACACACACACGTTGTGAGGATGTCTCAGGCGAGGCGCTGGTTTCAGTACTCCAAAGGGGGGGCGCCAGGGGGTATATCACGGGCCCGTTCGCGCCCAGATTGGGGGGATGTCTCAAGCGGTTTGCCTGTTTGGGTGCCCAACATCCTTCTCTTTCGGAGCAGTTTCCGAGGATGTCTCAGGCGAGGCGCTGGTTTCAGTACTCCCAAGGGGGCGTCAGGGGGTATATCATCAAAGGCCAGTTCGCGTCCAGATTGGGGGGATGTCTCAGGCGGTTTGCCTGTTTGGGTGCCCAACATCCTTCTCTTTCGGAGCAGCTTCCGAGGATGTCTCAGGCGAGGCGCTGGTTTCAGTACTCCCAAGAAGGGGCGCCAGGGGGTATATCACAGGCCCGTTCGCGCCCAAATTGGGGGGACATCTCAGGTGGTTTGCCTGTGTGGGTGCCCAACATCCTTCTCTTTCGGGGCAGTTTCAGAGGATGTCTCAGGCAAGGCGCTGGTTTCAATACTCCAAAGGGGGGGCGCCAGGGGGTATATCACGGGCCCGTTCGCGCCCAGATTGGGAGGATGTCTCAAGCGGTTTGCCTGTTTTGGTGCACAAAATCATTCTCTTTCGGAGCAGTTTCAGAGGATGTCTCAGGCGAGGCGCTAGCTTCAGCACTCCCAAGGGTGGACGCCAGGGGGTATTATTGCACGGGCCAGTTCGCGCCCAGATTGAGGGGATGTCTCAGGCGGTTTGCCTGTTTGGGTGCTCAGGACCCTTCTCTTGCGGAGCAGTTTCCGAGGATGTCTCATGCGAGGCACTGGTTTCAGCACTTCCAAGGGGGGGGGGGGCGCCAAGGGATATTGCACGGGACCGTTCTCGTCTTCACGGATGGATTTTCCTGACAGGTGTTCATAGGGAAAGGAAGAGAAAGAGGAGGAGGACAAGGAGGAGGAAGAGGACGGAAGGAGGAAGCAACTACTTAAAGTCGTCGTAGTCGTCGGCGTCTCTCGCGGCCTCGTTTTCCACGTGGGTTATTCGCTGACACTCGGATGCTGAACATGACAGTGTCTTCTGCCGAAGTCTGCCACCGCTGTAAGATGCACGTGTGGGGATCCCCGCGTCGAGTAACTTGACCATTTCTGAATATATTCCCCCAGTAGAGGGACGCTCCTGACTTCAGCCTCCCTCCGCGCATCGCGCCCGCCGATGCGCGGCGCGCGACCGCCTCCGCGCCCTCGCGCCCCCCGAGGGGCACTCCGACGTGAACCCGACGTGGATCCGACGTAGCTTGGGCCTCAAGCTGCCGCGCGAGAGGCCTCCAGGATTTTGTCCTCCCAAGACATGCTGAGTCACCCCTCCTCGGGGCGGGGCTGGGACGAGGACAAACCTCGCTCCAGAGCGCTCCAGGATTGTCCTCTTCTAAGACTGCTGAGTCACCCCTCCTCGGGCGGGGGGCTGGGACGAGGACAAAAACTCCTTCCAGAGCGTCTCTGGACACTCCGCGAGAAGGCCGCGGCGCCCCGGGACATCCTCCAGAGCCGCCAGATCTCAGAGATCGAAGGATTGTAAAAAAAACAAGGACACACTCCCCTTCCAGAGCGTCTCTGGACACTCTGCGAGAAGGCCGCGGCGCCCCAGGACATCCTCCAGAGCCGCCAGATCTCAGAGATCCTCATCAGAGGGGCAGCCGCCCTGCCGCCCCCTATATGCGGGGCAGCCGCTCTGCCCTGGACCCCGCGACGCGCGGACGCGCGAAGCACGGCAGCACGGCGGCAGCCTCCTCGCGCCGCCCCCCCCGCGGGGGTGCCTCGGAGAGGCAGCGCGTGCGTGCACCGCGGCCGCTCTCCACAGCTGGGGGGGCGCGGCGCGCAGAGGGAGGTCCTCGGGGGAAGGGGGGAGGGCTCCTCGGAAGGCGTCTGCTCCTTCCAAGGCGCTGGCCTTTGCATTTTATGGATATGACCAGCCCCGAACGTGTCCCTATCCCTAAGATTGACACGCCAAAAGGCGATGACAATCTTAGGGATTCGCCCTCAAAAAATAAGGGAACCCCTAAGATTGGCATCGTGATGAGGAGATGCCCAACATAGGGATAGGGATATTTTCCACGCTGGTAAGGATAAGGCCCGCGCCTTCTAAGAAGCAGGGGTGTTTGTAGGAAGCCTTCCCCCCTCCCCCTACCCCCCTCTGCGCGTGGCTGGCAGCTCTCTGGGACACTCTGTGGGAGCGGTACGGAGCACCCTGAAACGATGTATCATCAGTCCTCCCTGACATATCCCGCCGACGACCCGATCACGTGGCCAAGTCCGGAAACCCTCAGCCCAGAAAAAAGGATGGGGTCGACATCTGGCTTGCGCCAACTTCTATAGGCGGAGCCACTCTCGCTTTGCAAATTTACGTGTTGGTTGCAATACACCCCCCCTGCTGCGTTAGGCTCGGGCGGTGTTCGTGAAGGGCTTCGATGGCTGTCGCCGACCTTCCGCCGAAGAAGAGAAGGTCGCCTCTCGACCCCTCGATGGCAAGGCACTTTCTGGAGCGCCCCACATGCAGCAGCCAGTGACGCAGCAGCGCCACGCCACGGCCCGAATCCCAACGACAGAAGGAAGGAGGAAGAGGAGAAGGATGGATGCTGTAGCCCCTCTGGGGAACTTCGTACTGACCATCGCGACCTCCGAAAACTCCCATTTGGCCGCACTCAGTGGCCACGAGAGGCCTGTGGCGGCCACTAGCGGCCATTTAGCCGCAATCAGCGGCCACTAGCGGCCAAAATCAACCATTTAGCGGCCACTAGCGGCCACCAGCGGGCACTTGGCCGCCATTTAGCAGCCAACTAATAGCCACTAGCGGCCTGTAGCGGCCACTGGCCGCCACTAGCGGCCATTTAGCGGCACTTGGTGACCACTAGCGGCCACTAGCGGCCACTATCGACCTGGCGCGTGAATGGGATCGCCGACGTCATCGGAACCACAAACGCGCGTGCCGCTAAGTGCCGCCAAGTGCCGTTATCCTAGAAAAAAACAACTCGAATTCCCTTCCGCAGTTCCCCAGGTTGGCCACAACCATTGGATGAAAGAACAACACGTCTGTCAAGCCTGAAGGGAGGAGCAGGTAGAGTGGGGCGGGGGAAGCGTGGGGGGCAGTACGAGGAGGAACATCAGCAGCCGCGGGGGGAGGCGAGGGGTCGGAGCGGACAACAGAGGAAGAGGAGTGTGATCAGGGTTGATGCTCATAATTACTGTGGACTGGTCTGGGCGCGCCTGGCCCAGCCCGCGTGGACCCGCAGTGAAGTGAACAAGGCGAGAACTAGCGGCCACCAGCGGCCACTAGCTGCCACCAGTCGCCACCAACGGCCTGGCGCGTACATGGGGCCCGCCGAACCCATCGGAGCCACAAGCGCGCGTGCCGCCAAGTGCCGCTGCCCTAGAGAAAGACCCAAGCCGAATTCCATTCCAGTCCCCCAGGTTGGCCACATGGGATAGGAATCCAAATCTTGGCCAACACGACGAAACAGCGAGGTCCGCGCGGAGCGCGTGGGGGGCCCCCTCCCCGCTCCCACTGGCGCGATCCGCGCGCCCCTATGGGTGGGGGGGCCGCGGCCCCAGCGCCGACCCCGAGGAAAGCCCGAGCGGACCCCCGAGAGGAGCTCGCCGCCGCACCTCCCCCGGGGCTCCCCGGGAGGACGAGGAGCAGGGAGGCGGCAGGTTGCATGGGGCCCCCCCCTTAGAGGAAAAAGAACTATGCACATGCACCGATTCTGGCCAGGCCGATCCTGAGCCCAAGATCGGTGCATACGCCCTCCTACCTTGGCCAGGAAGGCATATGCACCGATCCTGGGTCAAAGATGGGCCTTGCCAGGATCGGTGCATGTGCATAGTTCCCTTCGCCCGACCCCTTCCGCTTCCAGCCAACGGCTGCTGCCAGGCGACGGACAAGTCCTCTGAAACCTCCGCCCCCCGAGGCCCCCCTTACCAGGCCCTATGGAGCCCTCGACACTACCCGGGGGGCAAAACAGGCTCCTATAGGGAGAAGCCTACCTCTGGGTCCACTTCGCGCACAACTTCGGAGGTCTGGAGATGCAGAACTCGCACAGAAGGTTCCAAGCACTCTGGCAACTGCCCTGCTGCCAGCTTCCCTTCTCAAGCAGCAGGATGCAGCATGCTGAGCGGAAGCCGGGCATCCTTCTTTTTCGATGCAGACCGTTCCCGTTCCGCCTTGATCTCCCGCTTGACCTCCTGCTTTACCTCGCCCTTCGCTTCGCCCTTCACCTGAGCACGGTGTCCAGGCTCGGGCATGCAAAATGCGGGCCACATTGCACAATGCCCGCAGACTTGAGAACCGTCATTTAACGTAATCATGTGAGATGCAATCTGGCATCCTCTCTACCCGCCCAAAACCGTATTGAAGCTCTGGCTCCAGCTTGCGGCGCGCACGCGGGGGTGCTGCGAGGGAGGTGGCCTTCTAAGAAGGCGGGGGGGGCTTCTTAGAAGGCAGGGGCCTTCTCATAGGCCCCCTCTGCCTCTGAGAAGCCTTCTTGGAAGCTTCCTGGTACTTCAGAGACAGCCCCTGCCTTCTGAGAAGCCCCCCACCTTTTCAGAAGGCCCCCCCCCCTCGCCCCACCCCCTGGCGAGCGCCTCCAGTCTGGGGCTCGTGCAGCCTCGAGAACCCAGAGTAGCCTCCACCGGGTCTCGTTCTGGCGCGGCCCCGGATCGCTCCCGGGGGCCGCGGAGGCCCGTGGGAATGGAGGGCCGCGCAAGCAGAGGCAGCGGGTCTGGCTCCCGTTCCCTCGCGCGCCAGAATTTGGACGCCCGACATGGGTACGCCCGACATGGGTACGGAAAGAATGGGCACAAGGCCCAACAGCAGTTCCTGCTCCTTCTGAACAGGGCTCGCTGTCGGTGTCGCCGCGGCCCGTGTCCATTTGAGACAGAAGGCCGCCTGCCCAACAGCGGCCGCTGTTGGTGTGGGACAGCATTTGTTGTTGAGCATTGTGCCCATTCTTTCCGTACCCATTTCGGGCGTCCAGACAGAAGGAGGCTGCGCCAAGCCCACCAGGGAGCTGGAAACGCCTCGGTCGCGAGGCTTCGCACGTCGCGCCCCGCGGTGCGCGGTGACCTTCGCGCCACCCCGCCCCCCTTTGGCGACGGGGGGCCTCTCTTTCGGGCGTTGGCAGGACTGGGTTTAGTGAGACCTGGTTTAGTGATTTGCACCGGGGGCGAACCCCCGTCCCATTTCCACTAAGCGGAACTGCCGTCACCCGAAACAACACGAGCTATGGCAAACCTGGTTTAGTGATTCTGGCCGATTCGAAGGCTCCGGGGCCCTACCGCTAACCGGGTCCCCTTACCCGGGGTCATGGCTATACCCGACTCTGGCCTAAACCAGGTGGCAGAATTCACACGTGGAGCAGCCTGCAGGCCGCGCGCTGGATGGACTCTGTGTGTTTGGAGTCGCGGTGCCAGCACGACTGAGCACTGGATGCACGTGCGGAGTGCCCGCCGCGGACCCAGCCGCACGGTGGCCGAGCGCTGGAGAGACATGCGGTGCGGCCATGTGGGCAGAAAGTTCTCGCCCGGGCCGGCCACGTCATGTGTATCTGTATCCAGCTTCCTGGTAGGCTGGGTGTCACGCCCGCCCCCCTGTGCGTTTTCGTTGAAACTTCGCATAAGAACCACGGTGCGCAGTGTACTTTCTAGTTGGGACGGTTCCCTCGTCGGATGTCTACCTCTCGCGAGGAGCAAATATGTTTCGGAAGAGCGCCATGCAATCGAAACCAGTCCCATGTGGCTGCGAAAACAGTTACACGCCATCCCTAACCACCACCTTTCATCCACTCTCATGGTCTTCCCTCCCTGGAAAGCTGGGCCCATCATCACGCACCCGTCCCCCTCACTGCTCTACCTCCCGTTCCCTAGCGACGCCTTTCCCCGCCCCTTCCTCCTCCTCCTCCTCCTCCTCCTCCTCCTCCTCCTCCTCCTCCTCCACCTCCTCCTCCTCCTCCTCCTGCGCCTCCTCCGCCTCCTCCTCATCCTCCCACTCCTTTGCCTCCTCCCCGCATGCCCACTCCTCCGCCGGCAGCTCGTCCTCGTCAGGCCACGAGGCGCCTCGACGGAGCGGGTCGGGCATCGACTGCCCCCCCGATCTGAGGGCGGGGCTCTCGTCAGAGCGCTGCGCACCCTCGTCGTAAACGAGCCCCGCCACTACACGGATGCGCGGGCAGCTCGTGCCGAGAACGGGCAGCTCCGCGCGCGGTCGCCGCGAGCTCGTCCGGCCGCGGCGCGGCCGCCGGGCGGAAGGGCCTCCGAAGCGGGGGCTCTCGCTTCAGCGAAGCCGAAGCGCACCTTCGCACCGAGCCCGGCCGTGCTCGGGGTGGCGCCGCCTCCTCGAGGCCACGGACAGTCTGTTTCTGCACACTGTGCAGCCGCCGCGCGGCTCGAGGGCGGCACCCTGCCCGAAGTCGTGCTCGGAAGGGCGCCGCCTCCTCGAGGCCACGGACCGTCTTGTTTGCTCACACTGTGCAGCCACCGCGCGGCTCGAGGGCGGCACCCTGCCCGCAGGCGGGCTGTCGCTGGAGCCGATGCCGAAGCCGAAGACGGCACCTCTCCCCGCTGCACGGGTGCCGCGCGTGGACGGCAGTCCCTGTTCAAAAGAGGCTCTCGCTGGGCGCCCCAACCGCACCCTGCACCCTGGAGTACAGTCAAAACACGAACAAGGACGCGCGGTGAGGACGCAAGACCCTTTGGAAGCCGACGTCGGGACTTTTGGGGCGGCGGACGACGGAAACCTCAAGGACGCAAGAGCAAGGAAGAGCAAGGACACAAGGGTACCCTGAGCAAAGTCGCGCGTCCTTATAAGGGTTTTTGACTGTATCGTTCAGCTGTACGGGGAGGGCGACACCTTTTCAAAACGGAGCCCTCGTCTGAAGGACAGGCCCATTGTGCGATCGTCTTCTTCAGGAGGCGCTCCCGTAGTGAAAAGGAGTGGTTGTTGCTGCTGCTGCTGTTGTTGATTGCGCGGGCGATAGGACAACCCAGTCTCATGTGCAGCAGAGGCGAACACGGCATCCTAGAAACTGTGGGCTGACAGATGAACAACTGAGATACCATACGCACGCAGAGAGGACCCGAGGCAGACTGCAGAGGGGGAGGGGCGGGAGGACCGAAGTGGGGGGAGCGGAGCGGCAGGGGAAACCATTGTGTAAACGCCTCCCGCCTTAGTCACCCAAGCCTAGCGACGGGCACCGAAAACGCAGAAACCGTGGACAGATCTCCTGCGCGTGTGCCAGTCGCTCGTGTGCCAGTGCAGCAGGGGCCATGACCAAACCCACGGGTCGTGGCGCCGCTCGACGTGATCGTGCCGCGACTTCAAAGAGCGTGCCCGATCACGGCTCCACTTCCCGACGGTCGCCACGTGGCCGCCAGCGATGCTCCGGTGGCGCTGCACATACGCGGCCGGAGACTCATAGCCAAGGGCCTCACTCCAGCTAGGATGTTCAACATCTTGCGCTGGATGCTGTCGATTTTGTCGGCGGCGCCCTTCTGGAAAGGCCACCGGGGCCAACGGAAGGACGCTACAGTATTCATGGAGGTCGGCATGAAACGCAACTTTGTGCGGATGGGGGCGCACTTGAGTCCCTTGGACAAGTTGCCCCAGAAAGCCCTCCACATATTGCGGATAGTGCAGTGTAGGCAGGTTGCTATGCCACCATCGTCGTCGAGATGGTGTCCGAGTAGCTTGATTGCCGTCCGCCGCTGCCAGTCGGAAGCGACAATAATGTCGTTTGGGTAGCCCCGTAGTCCATCGAATCCTGACCGAATTCCAAAAAACAAGCAATGTTGTAAGGTATCCCCCAGCCGATGAGGATGGCGGTCGCAGTCTCTGGGGAGGGCCCGCAAGACACCAGGTTGTCGACGAAGGTGGCAAGAGCGCGCGCGAAACCCTCGACCGAGAAGCAGTGCCGACGCCACGTGCCAGAACGGCACAAGGCAACGTCCAGTACGGGAATCCGCCCAGCAGCTGACGCCGAATGGCTGGTAGTCGAGGTGCCCACAGAGCGGCTGCGCAAATGCGCTTCGGCCGTGCCGACGACGAGAACGATTGCGCGGCACAGCTGGAGGGTCATGAAGGGAGAGAGCGAGATCCACCGCCGCTTTCCTGTGGAAAATTGCCAAACCTTTTCCTCCGGAACCCGGGGGTCTCCCCCCCCCCCCCCCCCCCCTGCTGGACCCCCCCCCCTCCCCCCCGGCAAACCTCCCCCCTCCCCTAACCCCTCCCCCCCCCCCCCCTCGAAAACCGGGGGGGTCACTACCGGTTCGAACCCCTCCCCCCCCCCCCTCCGGATCCGGAAAACCGAAGGGGGTCACTACCGGCTGGAACCCCCCCCCCCCCCCCTTGAAAACGGGAGGGGGGTCACTACCGGTTCGACCCCCCCCACGCACCGCCAGCAAACGACTCCCGGTCCCTACCACCGCTCGCATCACATCCCCCACTGTTGTTCCCAGCACCACTGTCCTCACCACCACTGTCCCCACTGGTTCCACCACCGTCCCTATTGTCCCCACCAGTGCCCCCACCACTGTCGCACTGTCCCCACTGTTCCCACCACTGTTCCCACCACGGTTCCACTCTCCCCACTGTCTCCACGGACCCAACCACTGCCTATCCCCACTGTCCCCACTGTCCCACTGACTCCTCCGCTGTCCCACTGAGCTGTCCCACTGTTCCCACCACTGTCCCCACTGTCCCCACCACTGTCCCCACTGTACCTCTGTCCCATTGTCCCACCGCCGTCCTCGCCACCGCCTTTACCACTGTCCCCACCACCATTGTACCCTCCACTGTCCCACTGTTTCCACCTCATTCCCACTGTCCCCACACCACTGTCCCCACCACCACCGTCCCCACCACTGTCCACTGTCCCCCCTGTTCCCACCATTGTCCCCACCACTGTCCCCACCACTACCGTCCCCACCACTGTCCCACTGTCCCACTGTCCCCACCACTGTCCCGCTGTCCCCTCACCACTGTCCCCACCAACACCGTCCCCACCACTGTCCGCACCCCCACTCGGTTTTCGAGGGGGAGGGGGGGGGGGGGTTCGAACCGGTAGTGACCCCTTCCCCTTTTCATGATGAACTGGGAGGGGGGGGGGAGGGGTTCGAACCGGTAGTGACCCCCCCGGGTTTTCCGGAGAGGGGGGGGGGGGGGGAGGGGTTCGAACGGGTAGTGACTCCCCCGGTTTTCCACCAGCAGCGGTAGAACACGCTCTTTCCATGAAGGCCATCGCCAGCGCCACGCTGCAGCGCTGGCGATGGCCTTCATGATCCTATGGGAGGACGTATGGGAGGGGACTTGGGACGGGAGGGTGCGTTATCGCATCGCTGACGCATCATGGATGTACTAATCACTCTGGTCTTCCCTCGTCTTCCTCCTGCTACCTCCTGCTCTCACTCCTCTCTCTCTCTCTCTCTCTCCCTCTCGATCTCAATATTGCCCCTCCTCCTCCTCCTCCTCCTGTTCTATCCTCCTGCTCCTCGTTCCTCACCTTCTTCCGATGGGGATGGGAGAGGCGCAAGGCAGCGGGGATGGCCGAGGGATGTATGAATGGAGAAAGGGAAGCAGACGTGGGGGAGGCGAAGTGGGAGGGGGGCCACGGGATCCAGGGATCCAGGATGGAGACGAGAGGATCCAGGATGAGCGATCCATGAATCTCTGTAGGGCACAAGGCTCCTCCTCCTCCTGGCGCCCCCCTCCGCTCTCACCTTTCGCCAAGGCTCGGAGACATGGCTGCCCGGCCGCTCCGGCTCTGTGCCGGACATCGGGAGAGCCTCTGAGCTCCCGTGAGATGGCCTGTTTACCAGCCTCGAACTTATCCCTATCCCTAAGGTTACACGCCAAGAGGCGATGACATTCTTGGGGATGCGCCCTCCAAAAATAAGGGAATCCCGAAGATTGGCATCGTGATGAGGAGATGCCCAGCACAAGGATAGGGATCTGCTCCAGGCTGGTATATCTGTGGGGTGAAGGACCGAGGATGCGTTGGGAGGAGCTTGCAGGGGCCCCCTCGGAGGCTCTCGGGAGCTCCCCCGTCAGTTGGCTTCGCCAAGGGCTATGAAGGGACGCGTGGAAGTATGTTCCTCTTCAAATTTCATTTTAGTGGTGTCGTGCCGAACAACGACAGATCTTATTGAACTGGTCTGCTCAACAAAAAAAACGCTCATCAATAAACTGATCTGGTCAGGGCTCCTGAAGGTGCAGAGGGGGTGGGGGGGGGGGCGGAGGGCGGTGCGGCAGCTCGGGGCGAGACGGGGCAGTGGGGAAGGATCGGCGGGACCCCCGGCCGGTCGACGACACCCCCCCTTGCCGCAACAGGTGGGGATATGGGTGCCCTCCCATCCCCACCGAAAGGGAGCAGTACACCCTGCGAAATGCTTA
>CAUYUJ010021269.1:45000-50000 GCA_963575745.1 Prorocentrum cordatum
GCGCCAGAGCATCGAGGGAGAGCGCGCAATGGCCGAAACCGGCTGCACGCCGCAGCCTTTGCACCCCTCCCCTGTCGCCCGACCCGGCCCGACCCTGCCCCTCCGCGGGCGAGCCCCGCCCCGCAGAGGACAGGGGGCAAAACATCGGAGGAGAGCAGTGTCTGATGGACGCGCGCGTCCCAATACTCGCAAGGTAGCTACTCGCAAATGGCCTGGATCCGCCGCGGGGGATTTACGTTATTTTAACGATAATTCAACCAGAGGAAGACCTATTTGTTTCGGATGTTTGCGAGTAGGCACTTTGCGGGTAGTGGAATGCACCCGGTGATATGAGGGGAGCCCACACATCCAGCGCCCCGGCAAAAACTCGAGGCTGCCGGCGTGTTGCAAGCTCCGGCATATGGAAGCCGCCGTCGAGCCGCGAAACGCTTGCCCTGGGGAAGAGGTCGAGAAGTCCGAGGGGGCGCGCGTCATCAAAAATCGTAGCTCTAGATGTTTGGGAGGGGAGGGGCGACAATGATGAGAAGTCGTTGGACGCCTCCTCCGTCGTAGAGGACAGCTGAGGAATCGGAATCGGAATCGGAATCGAGCTTTGGGGGCAGTTCAATCAGCTCGTATACGCGAGAAGCGTGGGCCACTCCTGGCGACTTTCGCCAGTTTATAACTCGAAACTGCTTGCCTATACGCCCTGAGGAACTGCCAAAGTATTTACGTGGCCGCCGTGCAAGCAGGAACACAGCACGGGCGGTCTGGAGCACCGTCTCTGGCCGACTAAGCCGACGGACTCCCCCGCACCACCACAAACCACAAATAATGCTCCCGTGCGTAGCTAGTTACGCCCGCCACGCGTCGCTCCTGGCCCAGGGATTGCGGGCGCACGAACACAGCCCCGCAGTCCAGGGCTGGGAGGCGGCGAGGGCAAGGCAACCAACTCCCCACTGTGAAAGTTGAAACGTGAAGATTGAACGCTAAGCCCCCACACGCCCGACACCAGGCTGCTGAGGGCTACTGGATGGGAGGTGACCGTTACGTTCCACGACAGACTCAACGGCGACAGCGACAGGCTCGACGACCTCGACGACACCCCTTCGGGCGGTCACCCACCCCCTCTGCCTGCGAATTTGAGGCTGCAGAACGAAACTAGAAGAACCAACGCCAGGGTGCCTCAGAACCGCGTTGAAAGTCACTTGACCTCTCTCCACCACTTGCAGTTGACGATGCGAAAACTGTCCAATCTGCACCCGTTGAACAGCAGCCAAGCGAACCCCACCGTCTGTAGGCACACTCATTTGATTGTCCCCTTGCCCTTGTCCTTCTTGGATTTGCCAACCCCGAGCTCCTCGAGAAGCTCCTGCGCCGCCCTCTCGAGCGGGCCGCGGGGCGCAGGCCCGCGCTTGAGAACCCTTCCGTTCGTCGTCATTGCCTTGGCCAGGCAGCTCTGCAGGGCGGCGCGCGCGGCGCCCATGGCGATCGCGACCTGCACAAGGCCTGGCCTGCCCTCCTTCGATTTGGCGGGCTTGCACTTGCAAGGCAACACTTTGCCGAGGAGATCCGTCGGCGCCCTGCCCTCCTCCACTACCGGTTCCTCCCAGAAAGAAGCAAGCGGCACCTTCATTGAGTCGCCCAAGGTACACCCCGCGACGCCCTGCATGAGCCCTGCGAAGACGTGCGCGTAAGGCGGCCCCAGGGCCTCGAGAGCGGCTGGGTCGTTCTTGGCGGCATTGGTTGCCTCGTGGTCAACGCGACCTTGTTCGAGCATGTGCTTGGCGACGCTGCCCTTGACGTCTGCTAAACTGGCGTTCCACGGCATCCCCGTGGTTTCCCGAATGTCTGCGGCGCTCGTGAGCGACAAATTCGCAAGGACCACGAGCAACTTCGCGACCGTGCTGACGTCCTCTCCTGCCGCCAGGAGCTCCGAAATCTGCCCCTTGTTGGGCGGTGCGTCCGCGGCTGCACTGGCGTCGCCGCGCCGCTTCAGGCCCCGGCTCGGCGTCGCGAGGAAGGACATGGCGGCTCCGATATTTGGAGGGTGAACGAGGGGGTCTGCAACAGGGGGTCTTCAATGGGGGCTGAATGGCCCATGTGTGCTCAATGCATGGCTCATGTATGTGATCAGGAACGATTGGCATCCAATGTTGGCGGCCATGGAGGCCAATCGTTCGCGCCCGCGCGTTGCCCGCGTGGGCGCGCGCGCCGTCCATCCATTATCGTTCGCGAGTGCGGGCGTTCTTGCATTCTGCGCGTGGCGTTGCGAAGTGGAGTGCAAGTGCGTCTTGATTGTGCGAATGATGATTGCGTATGTTCCCAAACGATGAACTGTCGACCCCAAAGACAGATTTGGAATGGGCCCCGCGACTCCCCCAAAATGTCAATTCACATTTCCCCTTTTCCCGAATGTGAACTCACATTTTCGTTTTTCCCAAATTGTGAATTCACATTCTGCCCCCTTCATGAAGATTCCTACACAAAATTCCAAAATGTGAATTCACATTTCCTGTTTCCCGAAATTTGAATTCACATTTTCCGTTTTCCCAAACTGTGAATTCACATGTTGCTTTCCCCCACAATGTGCATTTACATTATGCCCTGGCCTTCAAGATCCCCAAACCTGAGGCGCAGCGTTCCGCATGTCAGATTGGCTGGGCAGATTTTGACACTCACCTCACCGCTTTCGTTTATTTCAACCTTGTCTTTCTGCGCCCTCAGCGCACGTTGCCTTCGTCGCCTTTCCCGAGCCCCCCGCCCCCTTGCTTCGTTTCCCCTCAAGTCTCGCGCACCCCAGCCGAGCACAGCAATCGAGGATGCATCGCCCATTCGCGGCCCAAGAAGACACCATTTCCGGGGCCCTGTGCCCGACCCCCACCTTCACCCTCCAAGCTATGGCATCGTTCTCTACGCGTCGGGACGAGATCCGCAAGAATCGTGAGGGGGGGCGCGCGCGCACGGAGGTGCTTCTGCAAAAGCTCAAAGATCTGGGCCCTATGGTCACAGATATGGCAGTCGACTCGATCGGGACGAAGGCGCCCCCATGGAAAAAAACGCACCCTGTCGATGCACCCCCCCCCCCCCCCCCCTGGCAGCTCCCAGGAGAAAGTGTCTCTGAGCCGTCTTGACACAACTGAAAGCCGTCATGCAATAGGGGCGCACATTCGTGGTCACGTGCCGTGCCCAGATATCTCTCTGCCCATGCTTTACCATGCGAAGCTGCGCAACGCCCTTGCACGCGTCGAAGCAGGCCGCGCGCCCCTCCCCCGCCCCCGCCCGACACCCGCGTCTCCATCCCCCTCCGCCCCGTCGCGCCCGCGGGTTCGAATGCGACGACACGGCGCCGTCGCACAAGGCCGGCGTCTCTTCAAACGGGATGTGCCCGAACAAGGAGGTGATAATCTGGCCATGTTTCCACTGGCGGGCGACCGACGTCTGCGTCCTCTTCAAGCGCCGCGCCCGCATCTCGAGGCACGCGGGGGCCATGCGCCAATGCTCCAGGACTTGTGCCGTGCTTTAAAACCTATGTTTGGCGCCGGTGGCGGCTTCGATCTGTTCATGGGCGGCGCCTCGCATTGCTCGTCGTCCGCATGTGGCTACAAGGTGATCTAGTTATATGTGCTGTTGCTGGGGGCACGCGCATGCCCCATTCGAATCTAGAGCGGGTGGCTGAATTCAACGGCAAAGCTGCAGTTGGGTCCAATACGCCCCCCCGAGAACCGAGCGCGAGCGCAGTGCGGCGCAGGGGGGGCAACGCGCTGCACGAGGAGACCCCCTGCGTGGGCCCCCGACCCCGCCCCGGGCAAAACAAGTAAAGCAACTTATTGCTTGCTCACGTTTTGCTTGCGTCCCACCTCGGGGAGGGCCTTGTCCAAGAGAAAATTCGCTCGCTCGCCCATTGCAGCAATGCCCTGCAAACCCTCGCGGGGCCCCGCGAGTAAAAACTTAGATATATCGTCAGCGCAGAGGCCAAGAGAAACATCCGCGGCGCGATCCAGGAAAGGGCGCCGCGCGACAAGCCCCCCCTCCGCCCGCCCCCCAAGACTCCAACGCCCTTCCGCAATCCTGGATAGTCGCGTGAAATGTCTACGAACTGGCGCGCAATATATGGTCCCCCCATCAGGCCGCCGCAGCCTGGCCTCAAGATTCGGGGGCCCCCCTCACACTGAAGACAAACTGCAGCTTCCTCGACGCGCTGGCATCCGAGGCGCTCGAGCCCATCCTCCATGAGCTCCACGGCAGCGGCGCGCAGGTCCGCCCACTTCACGCTGGCGAAAGCGTTGGCGAGATCGCGCAGGTGGACTCGGCCGAGACGGCCAGCGAGGCGAATGCGCCACACCATGATGAGCGAATTGGCGATAGCATTCTCCTTGTACCTACGCGGCAGAAAACCCAACACTTGGGGGGGCATCTCAGGAGTTTCGGAGCGAGTGGAGTACCAGCCCTTGCCGAGCGGAGGAAGAAGATGGATGGTCCGCAACCCCGACGTCGCGCCCCCAACGCTGGTGCCGTCTGTTTTCTTGGCCCATGAACTGCCTTGTCTCGAGCGCAGAATTTTCAAGCCGGCGCGAATTCGCAAGCGGGCGTCTTCCAAATGAGATCGGGAAATCGGAGCCGACAAAACAGGCTCTTCGGCACCTACTCCTCTACTACGAAACGAAGCCTCCGTGGGCGGAACCAACAAAATCGCCAAACACTCAACGGGGGCAGCCAAGCTCGGAACCGCCTTCCGTTTGGGGGCCCTCAAGGCCCACCTCTCAAGTTTCGCAACATCGGCCTTCGCCTTCTTGCGCTGACTCTCATCAGGGCGGGAGGCTGAAAAAGGCGCCAGTTCTTCGCCCACGCGAGCGCGGGCGCACTGGATCCAAGAAGGCACCAGAGTCACCTGCACCCCGCCCTCGCACCCTGGCTTGGAAAGCTGGTCGGCCAATTCCTGGATCGAATGAGGTGCAACCTGAACAGCCAGGATGGGTCGCCATTTTGTTTCACATTTGCTCCCCGCTGCCCGTCGCGCC
>CAUYUJ010021269.1:57500-87500 GCA_963575745.1 Prorocentrum cordatum
CGCGAAGGACTGCCGACGGAAAGTGCTTCTGACCGACCGGCCTCTCAGCGGGTCCCGGGGCCGCCAAGCACGAAAGGGGGCTCGGGAAGAACAGCACCGGCCCGCGGGAAGGGGTCCAGACCCACGAGGGGCCACGTGGTGAGAACCCACGGCGCAGCTGGGGGTGCTCCAGACTTGCCCAGCCTCGGCGTGTCCGCCAGCAGCGCCGCCCTGCAGCAGCCCCGCTGGCGCAGAGGAGGGGCCAGGAGGGCGGGAGGGGAGGAGGAGGAGGGCGGGAGGGGAGGAGGAGGATGGTGGTGATGATGGTGATGAGAAGGAGGAGAAGGAGGAGGAGGAGGGAGGAGGAGGAGGATGGAGGAGAGGAGGAGGAGGAGGAGGAGGAGGAGGAGGAGGAGGAGGGGAGGAGGAGGAGGAGGAGGAGGAGGTCCTGGGCCCAGGGCGGGCCTGGCCAGGACCGGCGTGCGCGCACGACTCCTCGTCGGCCGAGCACGGCAGAAAGCCGAGAGGCGTGTCTCCGAGGAGGAGCAGCTCGTGCTGGAGAGCTCTCGTCCTGGCCGCTGCTCGTCCCGAGAGAGCTCCTCGTCGCCACGGATGGCTTCTCCTCGAAGCCCTGGTCAGAGCGCACTCTGGGAAGGGTCCGTGGAGTGGCGGTGTGTGTGTGTGTGTGCGTAACTTTCTGTCCCCCCCAGTGTCGGCCGGCGCCCACGTGCGTGCCCCTCCGGGCACGAGCGCCGCAAAGGCCCAGAGGCGCGCAATACCGTCAGCGAAGCTTGGCGGCGGCCTGCCCGCAGAAGGCGCATCGCAGCCGCCGAGCTCGGCAGAGCCTGGGCGACGTTGCTCCTCCGTCGAATCACCCTCTCCTCCTCCTCCTCCTCCTCCTCCTCCTCCTCCTCCTCCTCCTCCTCCTCCTCCTCCTCCTCCTCCTCCTCCTCCTCCTCCGTACCAGATCGCCTGCTCCGTCGAGCCACCCTCTGTTCCGCCTCGCTCCCCCTCCTGCCCTCTCGGAGCAGTGGGGCGAGAGCCCTGGGGTCTCCGCGGAGAGGGGGCCCTTCCCGACGTGGACATCCAATCGTCGAGTCCTCCTCCTCCTCCTCCTCCTCCTCCTCCTCCTCCTCCCCCTCCTCCTCCTCCTCCTCCTCCTCCTCCTCCTCCTCCTGCTCCTCCTCCTCCTCCTTCCCCTCCGTCCTCGTCCCTCTCCGGACACCTCCGGAACCCTACTGTGGGACACCTCCGAACAGCTCCGAGGGCACGAAGGGACCTGCGAGGCCAATCAAACATAGGTTCCTCATCCTTCTCCTCCTCCTCCTCCTCCTCCTCCTCCTCCACCTCCTCCTCCTCCTCCTCCTCCTCCTCCTCCTCCTCCTCCTCCTCCTCCTCCTCACCCTCCCTCCCTCGTGTTTCCTCGTTCCCGCGCCGCCAGCAGATGAAAAGCATCCTTGATCTCGGTCTTGATGCGCTTCTCTGACTTCACCGCGCCCTCGTGCTTCACGTTGCCCTCGTTTTTGATATCCTTCATGTCTTCCTGGCCCCGGGTGGCCGTGTTATTCAGCTGCCGTGCCTCATGTCTGCGGCTGAGGAGCAGCAGCAGGACAGGGTGAAAGGGAGGGGAGGGAGAGGATGAAGAGGACCGCCACTACCATGATGGGTTCCATGTCTCACCATACTCAATTCCAGGCTGCTGGTTTCAACCACCTGTAGGGTCGAGCAGCGTTAGGCGGAGGAGGAAGCCGGGAGCATTCGTTACGCATTTAGCCTGTGCAGCGTTCACTACATCAAGCTGCTGCGGGAGCGTGAGGGGCGATCCATCTTGCTTCGCGGCCACTTCCTGTGCTATGTGGTGGATATAGGAAAAACAGTTGTGGCCAAGATCGCATTTTTACGCGTGAGGTTCAAGGCAGACTGAGGGACAGGGAGGCCGAGCCCGAGGCGGGAGGACGGGGCAAGGAGGGACGACGGCTCGAGGACGACAGACAAGGTGCGCGAGGGGGGCGCACTTGAAATAGCGGGCGATGCAACCGGGGCGAGGGCACCCGAAAATGCAGCTCCACAACGCATTATGCACGTGCACGCGGCCCGCGGCTGTCCACCCCCGCGAACTCATCTCGAGATACGGCCAGCGCACCATGGGCGGAGCTCGCGCCAGGAGGCCGCGCTCTGGGTCCCAGCGCTCCCAGGAGAACCACGCGCTCAGGCGCCGGCCAACCAGCAGGTGCAGCTGGTCAGGGTGAGCGGCGCCTGCAGGAGCACGCCGAGTCACGCCCGCTGCGTCCGCGGGCGGCGACTCGGCGCGAGAGCAGCACGCGCTGCGCCGCGGGCCCGCCGCTGGGCCAGACGAAGCTGCGAAGGTGCGATGGGAGGCTTGGACACTGGCTGGGCGAATGCTAGCCCGTAATAGTACTGAGCAGTTTTTACCTAACAGCGAAGACTGATAGGTTTCTAGTGGGCTCAAAAGAAAGCATCTGGACTCCCCAGGGAAGTCTGGGCGGGTGCGGGGAGAATCCGGGGAATCCGGGAAATCCGGGGACTCCCAAGGACTCCTATAGATTCCTATAGATTCCTATAGATTCCTATAGATTATTGGGAATAGTGTTCCGAGAACACCATTCCCAGGCCACATGTTGAATACCCGGAGCCAACTGTAGGCCACTTCGTAAACCAAGTCGTCTGCATGATTTCGTAAACTCGGCTTTGTGGTCTTGCCCTAGACGGCCCAAGATGCTCCTAACATTGTCCAAAGGCGGCCCCAAAGGCCTTCAAGAAGGGCCCAAGAGGCCCTCACCACGGCCCCAAATAGAAAATTCCGCTAAGAAAGCCATACATACATGCGTACGTGTATGCATGTTGTGACATCTACGTGTATCCATATACGTACACTCATGTGAAACTGCATGTAAATATACACAACTATACAGGAACCAGCAGCAGCTCAGAAACATCCTCGGGCAAAGAACAGCAGGGAAACGAGGGGAAAGGGAAGAGGGAAAGAAAATGGGATGGGAGAGGAAGCGAAGATTAGAACCGGGTTTTATCCCGACGAGAGGTTCGATCCACCCTTCCTCAAAATTAACCCCTGGACATGTCCAGTTCTGGCGCCAGAATTTCAAGGCGGATCCAGCCGCGGCCACGCGGGACCCCAAGGAGGCCACCAAAAGGCACCATCCTCCATCTGCGATCCTCCCAGGTGCTCCTCCACTTCCTGGCCATTGCCCTCCTCCACCCCCTCGTCCGATCCCCCTCAAGAACAATGAACATCATAAACATAAGCTCAGAACTGCGCAGATTTCTTGAATCGTCACTGGACCCCCTCCTGACGGCCACGGCGCGGGGGAGAGGGTCAAACGCTGTCTTATTTGTCTTCAATACGAGGTCCCAGAAGTTCCGACCCTTTCCCCAGGGCAGTTGCTCATCCCGAGCCGTTCCGTTGACGGTCCCCAGGCCCAGCGAGGTTCCCCCGTGAGCCGAAAACGGCCGAACATCGACCGTCGTGAACTTTACCAGGGCGCATGCATGCCTGGGTCCTCCTCCTCCTCCTCCTCCTCCTTCTCTTCCTCCTCCTCCTCCTCCTCCTCCTCTTTCCTCCTCCTCCTCCTCCTCCTCCTCCTCCTCCTCCTCCTCCTCCTCCTCCTCCCTCGTCATCCCACATACTTTGAAACCCCAGCCCCTCTCCTTCTTGGCCGACTCCTTCTCGTCCACGTCGAAGCCCTTCTCCGCCTTGACCTTGACCGGGGCGCGGCCAGCCGACGACCCGGAGCGAGGGGACGGAGAGAGGAGAGGGAGAGATGGGCAGGATGATGATGATGATGATGATGATGAGGAGGAGGAGGAGGAGGAGGAGGAGGAGGAGGAGGAGGAGGAGGAGGAGGAGAGGAGGACCGAAATCCGTGGCAGTGTGCCAGCCCTAAGGGGCCAGCCTCAACCGAAAACCTATCTGTTTCCCCCATCCGCCTCTTGCATCTTGTTCTAACCGATACTTTGAAATTCCGTTTCGACTACATCCTCTCCCCCTCCGGACACCACGACTTCGTCGACCAACCCAGCCTGGCGTCGTTGGTGACGCGAGCAACGGGCTCAAGCATGAGTACTACTACGAGTCGACGCAGCACGCTAACTTCTCGACCAGGACAACCGATACCAATCTTGCAAGCGCACCGCAGCGCTCAACAACCACCAAAACTTCCACCTGACGTTCCAACAATGGCGACGGCATAGGGGAACAACCGCGAGTGGATCGGGAATTGCGCCATCCCCCTTGGAGGTCGACACCAAGCCGCCCACGAAGCAGAGGAGCTCCACCAGGTTCTACTACACTGGCGATAAGGCCAGGCCTCGAGCGCCGGAGGAACTACAGCTGGACGGCCCAGTGGGCGAAGGACCACCCCGACTTGTGCTGGAACCGGCCCTACAACGGGAAGGACAACAGGAGCAGTGGAAAGGGAAACGCCACGAAGAACGACCACGATGCCGACAGCCAGAGCCAGAAAGGCAAAACTAATCATCCTGGCGAAGGACCCAACCAGATGCAGTTGTGAGTATCGCTGTTGTGGATATCGTCTTCGGTATCGTCTACGATGGGCCACGACATGCTACACGTGGCGGGGGGGACGCATGCGAACTTTGCCACTGGGGCCTTCGGTGGAGTTCCCGATGGGCCAAGAAACGCTGTACTGGGTGGGGGAAACGCATGTGGAGGCCGCC
Organism: Prorocentrum cordatum; assembly: GCA_963575745.1. Taxonomy (NCBI): domain Eukaryota; class Dinophyceae; order Prorocentrales; family Prorocentraceae; genus Prorocentrum; species Prorocentrum cordatum. The sequence goes on from CAUYUJ010021269.1 coordinate 62,196, forward strand.
ACTGGGGCCTAAGGTGGAGCTCCCTATGGGACAACGAAACACTGTGCTGGGCGGGGGGCATGGGGCCACGAAATGTTGTACTGGATGGGAATTCGCACGTGGGCACCGCCACTTTGGCCCTAAGGAGGCATTCCCCATGGGGCCACGGAGCGCGGTACTGGGTGCGGGGACGCATGTGGACACCGCCACTGGGGCGTCAGGTGGAGCTCACCATGGGGCCAAGAAGCGTTGTGTTGTGTGGATGAGACTTATGTTGACACCGCCACTGGAGCCTTAGGTGGAGCTCGCTATGTGGCCAGGAAACGCTGCGCTGGGTGGGGGAGACGCATGTGGACACCGCTACTGGGTCATGAGGTGGAGCTCCCTCTGGGGCCACGACGCGCCGTGCTGGGTGGGGGAGACGCATGTGGACACCGCCACTGGGGCCTTAGGTGGAGCTCCCTCTGGGGCCACAAAACGAAACGCTGTCCTGGGTGGGGGAGACGCATGTGGACGCCGCCACTGGGGCCTAGGGTGGAGCTCCCCCTGGGGCCACGAAATCATGTGCTGGGTGGGGGGGGAACGCATGTGGACACCGCCACTGGGGCCTTACGTGGAGCCCCCTACGGGGCCACGAAACGCTGTGCTGGGTGGGGGAGACGCATGTGGACACCGTTACAGGGACATTCAGTGGAACTCCCGACGGGGCCACGAAACGGTGTGCTGGGTGGGGGAGACGCATGTGGACACCGCCACTTGGACCTTAGATGGAGCTCTCATGGGGCCACGAAACGTTGTGCTGGGTGGGGGGGGACGCATGTGGACACTGCCACGGGGGCAGTAGGTGGAGCTCCCTATGGGGCGACGAAGCGCAGCGCTGGGTGGGGGAGACGCATCTGGACACCGCCACTGGGGCCGTAGATGGAGCTCCCTATGTGGCCACGGCGCGCCGTGCTGAGTGGGGGAGGTACACGTGGACTCCGCCACTGGGGCCGTAGATGGAGCTCCCCATGGGGCCACGAAACGAATCGCTGTGCTGTGTGGGGGAGAAGCATGTGGACACCGCCACTAGGGCATGAGGTGGAGCTTCCAAGGGGGGCCACGAAACGCCGTGCTAGGTCGGGGAGACGACGACGAAGGCATGCGGAGTGCAGAGGCAATGGATGGGAGGAGGGAGGAGGGGGGGAGAATGGAAGGAAGGACGGACGGAAGGAACTTGGTGACCGTCTCGTCAAAACGAAGACCCAACACCACAGGATGGTCGGGAATAGCGACAAGCAAGGGCAAAGCAAAGCAACAACTCGAGCAGGAAACGTCTCCCCCCCCCAAACAAAAAAGAGGCGAACCAGGACTGCAACCACCACATCGCCTACACCATCAACAACGTCATGCCAATGAGGGAGATCTACGCCGCCAGGAGACATGACTTGGAGTTGCCACCGAACGACCCCAAGCTCAAGGAAGCACGGAAGAACATCACATACGTCGAGAAGAGGCGTGGCGCTACAACTATCGCCAATGCGCAGCATGCCTACCCACGACTGACGCCGTTACCCAGGTCGCATTCATCGAAGCCATCCATGATCCTCAACAGCATGCCCCCAGCTCAACAAACAAGGGATATCGACAACACCAAGAGGACCACGGAGGATTACTACTAGCATGCCAACGCCCACATTTACAACATACAGGTCTACCCGAAGGGGCCATACAGCAAACCACACACACACACACATAACCGTCGTCAAAGAGGACACCCACCCCAGCGCCGCCGATACAAACAATGGCGGGAGAAACGGTCGAGGGACAGAGTACGGTCAAGGAGGACAATCGCCGCATGGCCGCAGACATCAGAAAGACAAATAACGAGGCCATCAATGAGTTCAACTCCCTCAGGAAGCACCTCCAAGCAGCAGAAGAAGCAGCCAGCGAGCATGCTGACAGCCAGCGCGGCGAGGCAGCGAGGCAGCAACGGCCAAGCACAGCCACACCGAGCTCATGTACGAGACCCACAACACCAAGCTGACCTCGTGCGGCGCATCGGAGTTCCTACACATAAGAATCCTGGCTACATTCAAGAGGACAGAGGAGGAGCCCCACGCGTTAAAGGACAACGCATAAGAAACAAGCATTCCAGCGAGATGACCGACAAGTTGCAGAGGGGGCTCAGAGAAGCACCACAACGTCTGATCGACAACAACAAGGACCGCGCCATAATGAAGCAGCAGCTGCTGGAGGCGGAAAGGAGCGCGGCAGAACCAGGATGAAGGAGTACGACAGTAACATGATCATCCACAGCGAGAGGGGCGAGGCGGACGCCATAATGTAACAGGCACATGAGGAGTTTTCAAATGCAACATAGAGACATGCATCAATGGTATGCGGCATACGCCGACGAACGAACAGCACACACCCATACCCATAGGGAGGTCGGAGGGAGAAGGACTGGCTATGGGTATGGGTGCGGGTTGTCGGACCCCTGGGGAGGCTCCCATTCGAGCGAGGACCCCCCTCTGACAACACGCACCCATAGCTCATTCCGTCCCCCCTATGGGTATGGGTGCGTGTTGATCGTTCGTCATACGCAGCGAGTACCAGCAGCTGGTCCACATAATCGAGTGCCAGGCCAGCAAACGAGACGGTGAGCAGGCACAGCATGAACAAGGTTGCTTACACAAAATACTCACAGACATGAGCGAGCACGAGCACCAGGCGCAGAGCACTACAGGCAGAAGGGAAGGTACAGCTTGCGATACAGAGGGCCGAATTGGGCACAGCACAGCATGACGACAGGACGCACTCCAGCATGAGATACGGTCCTTCCGCTCCCGAAGAAGAGCGACTAGAGGAACATGAGAGAGATCCACGAAAGGCCTGCAGAGGATGCGACCGAAGAGTAGCACCAATTCTGTCAAGACGCAGCAAAAGCGAGAGAGCGCCTCACCAATGTGGAAATGGTCGACGCCATCTAGCCTCCATACGACCATCCCCATCGACGACGACGAGTCTCGGCAGCTTCTACCGCAGGCGTTGCCCTTCACACCTTGTGCAGACTCCGTCTCCGATGGCAGAAAGAGATGGCTGCATCACTACAACGGAGGCGATGACACCCCATGCGATCAGCCCACTACGAGAATTCATCGGCACGCCAGGGAGAGGATCGTCTTTACCGCCCACGCGAAAGCACCCTGCACCGACAACGAGGAGCTCAAGTGCGCGAAGGACAAGGAGTGCGACAATCGACCCTAGCGAGCCGCACCATATCACACCGTTAACAACCGACGCATACGAGCCCAGCGACCTGGCTACAATGACGATGCAGCCGACAAAGCTGGTGACGACATGGGAACAGATTGACGGTTCCGAAGCGGCGTCGGACCAGCTGTAGGCCAAGCCGCACAAAGTGAGTCTGGAGGACCACTACATACACACAACCCAGACCGGCATGACCAACCGCAACGGGACGACCTCGACCTCATACAGCCTGAGGACGCAATCCAGACGGGAAGACTACCATGCCCTGACCTACCACGGGAACGTGCCATGGCGCCGTGCAAGCGGCGTGCAAAGCAAGGCTGCCCCAACATTCAGGGCGATGGAAAAACGGATGAGGTAGTGAACGCACGACGGCCACAACCACTGTCAGAAACAAGTTTGACGGCGCAACAGAGCACCACATGTCTGGCAAAGGCGACGGATGGGACACGACTGCATCCTAACGAACGAGAGTTGGAGGAGGCCGTTGGATCGCTAACCCAACCTCGACGACCGCACGACCACACACCGACGGCTATGCAGAATTGCGATCCGATGCCTCCGGGCCCATCCTCATTGCCTAGGATATGGTTCCAGGAAAGGAGCCAGGAGGACCAGGGGGCAGCGACTCGCGAAAACCAAGCTGTCGGAGACCTGGGGGGGCGGCATGAGGGGGTGCTAGCCAAACAACTTGGAATACAAGCAGCCCAGGGTTCTCTGAGAGCCAGCGAATCTCAAGGACGTGACTGGCGACGCAGCCATTCCAAAGTGCTCCAGAGCGCTCCCCTGGCGTGTCGAAGGTATGTGCGACAGGTTCACGCGTGACGACTTGAGCGTTGGTTCCTGGCAACATTTAGATCGTTCAACCTCGAGCAATCGCGAGCAATCACGGCGTTCCGATGGCGCAGATCGGCAATTAGAAATCGACCGACGCCAGAACATCGGCTGTGTTGAGCCTTGAATTAAGTCGGGCCTGTCCCCCTACAGGAGGATTTTCGACGAAAAATGAAAAATACCCTAAAAATGATCAAACAATGCTCCAAAAATAGTCTGGGGACTATTTGAATATGTTTTGACCTTCTTGGAGTGTTTATGGGGCATTTTTTATTTGTCGTCGAAAATCCCCCTGTAGGGGGACACGCCCGACTTAAGCCTCGAGCGACCTCGCGGCGGGCCGCCACCGCGCCGGCGCCGCAGCGCGAGCCTGTCGCACACCATGGCTGGCCCTCGGAGGCCGTTGCTGCCCCGGGCGGGGCGGGGGTCGGCGCGCAAACTGCTCTCTGGGGGAATGTCGCCCACGCGTGCTCCCTCCTCCTCCTCCTCCTCCTCCTCCTCCTCCTCCTCCTCCTCCTCCTCCTCCTCCTCCTCCTCCTCCCCACCTTGCCATCGCTCGGGCGCACATCCCCCGTGCACACCGCCTGGCTTCGCACGGGTCTCATATCTTCTTCTCTCTGCGGAGAGAAAATCCGAGAGCCTCCAGGACGGCCCAGCTGCTCCTGCGCTGGCCTCGCGGAGAGGAAAGACAAAAACCTCACGCGTGCGAGCGAGGCGCCGAGCCGCGGGGGGCGCGACCCGGAGAGGCGTCGGCCTCCGTGCCCGCCCCCGCCTGTGGGGCAGGGCCCGGTCCCAGCGGCCGAGCGGGAGGCGGAGCGCCGGGCCCTGAGGCAGCGGGGCAGGGTGCAGAGAGGGTGCCGCAGGCGGCCGGGCGTCCCCCCGCCATCGCTCGGACGTCCATTACCTGTATTTTTTCGGTTTCGTGCGTGTTTTTTTCGCCAAACGGTCAAGGATGCTCCTCGAGGGTCCTCGCCGAAGGAAAAAAATGCACACGTCCGAGCGATGCCAAGGCCCAAAGCGGTGCGGTGACAGACCGCGCGGGGACCTCGAGATCCCAAGAGACACCCACCGCACGGTCCCTCACCGCACGGCCCTGGGATTATGCTGGCCCCACTCGCCCGAGACATCCTCGGAGAACGACCCAAGTCCCAGAACCGCACGGTCACCCCGAATCCCCACCGACTCACCACACGGTGTGGTCACCACACCGTTTGGAGGCCCCCGATTCACGGTGACAAAGCATTCGGAGGATCAAATACTTCCCTGGGACACCAGATAGGCAGGCATATGCCTGATTTGATGCAACTCCGTACATGTTATTCTTTTCCATGTTCAGCGTATGTTCATAAACCAAATAAGTGGCGGCCTTCACGCCACTCTTCTCTTCCTTGATCTTGGCGGAGTCCTCTACCTTAATCGAAGAGTTCCCTCCAGTTGTTTCCGCATCTTCGGGCTCGTCGACCTCCGCGAAGGGCGGGGATAGAGATGCGCATGCGAGGACACATGTATGTAGAGAGAGAGAGACTGATAGACAGATAGACAGACAGACAGACAGACAGACAGACAGACAGGCAGACGGGCAGAAAGACAATAGTACAAATCATCAGCCTGTCACGGTGGAAACATTGCACGTTGCGGTGCGACGGAGCAGAGCAGCAGACATGCGCGGGTAATACAAACAAGAAGGGCGCAAACCCCATGCTGGTTCTCGCGTCATTGCTGTGATTGTTGGGATCGGACCAAAGCACGGGACACGAGTGCCAGGGCCGCAATATGCACTCTGGCAGCAGTTGCTTGAACCACTCAGACTGAGAACTAAGGCACTGCGATGTGCAATCAGACCCATGTTGTAAACTGTGAGAAACCGCGACGCTGACTAAACCACTCAGCCCTCGGTGGAACCAGAGACGAACGTCTTGAGCGCACCATGAACGGAGCGAGGACATCTACACGGCAGGTTGCCACCGAACGGCAGCAGAAGGCGGACACCTTCACCATCACCACGACACCCTTGCAAGACCAATCAAGACCTGTTGGAACAACATGGTTTCTACGCTGGCAGGTGGCGCGCAAACTTGAGCAAAGTAACGATGGAAAGGGTTTGACACCATGCTGCTCCTTCTGTGAGGGGGGGGGGGGGGGGGCAACACCGCCTACAACCGCCCGGACAGAAAATGTATTAGGGAGACTGTTAGGCCGCATCGGGGGGCTCTTGGGCCGTCTTGGGGGCCTCTTGTAGGTTCTTTGGGCCGCTTTGGGCCATCTTGGGCCGATAACGGCCGAAGCTTGGGCCGTTAGACCTGCTTGGCACGGGAACGGAAAGCGCACTTACTTTCAGAGCGCACGGTATCGCTGGCTCGTCCGCTCTTACACCTCTTATTGACTCCCTTCCCCTCGCTCTTGTCCTATCTCAGGCTCGGAGAGTCGCGGAGCTTTCTTTGAGCGCGTTTCTTGTTTTGGAGAGGGCGGTCGGGTCGCGTTGCGTTTTCCGCGTTTGGGCTGCCAGCTTTCCAGAACCCCGCGTTGTCCTTGCGTGGACCGCTCGTTGTCCACGCGTTGCCGCCCGTCCCTGTGCCCTGGCTGCAAGAACTTATTACTCCGCAGCTCTCTGTTGGGAGCTTTGGTCTTATCAGCTCGATTACGTCACCGCTCGCTCTTGGGAGCCGCGGTGCTAAGAGCCTTTGGGAGTATTTTGGGCCTCTTGGGGGGCTCTTGGGGAGCCTCTTGGGTGCCTCTTGGGGACCTTTTGGGGCTTTTCGGGGGCCTCTGGGGGCCTCCTGGGAGCTTCTGGGCTGCGGGGGTGCAGGGACCAGGCTGCATTTGGCCGTCTTTGGGCTCTCTTGGGGGCCTTTTGGGGCATTCTTGGGCCGTTTTTGGGGCCTTCTAGGGGGCCTCTTGGGCCTTCTTGGGGCGCTCTTGGGGGCCTCTTGGACAGTCTTGGACGCCTCTTCGCCCGTCTTGGCGCCCTCTTGGGCTATTTTGGGGGCCTCTTGGGAACATCTTGGGCCGCCTTGGGGCGGTCTTGGGGGCCTCTTGGACCGTCTTCAACGCTATGAAAGGCGAAAAGCCGTACATGCTAAAAATGCACGTTGCCCCTAAGAAAATCAATGAATGAGTTTGGCCTCTTGGGGCCCTCTGGGGACGCCTCGTGGGAGCCTCCTGGGGCGTCGTGGAGGCCTCTTGGGACGTCTTGGGGCCGTCTTGGGCGGTCTTGGGCTCTCTTGGAGCGCTCTTGGGCCGTCTTGGGCGCTTCTTGGGCAGTCTTTGGCCGTCTTGGGCGCCGTCTTGGCCGCTTCCTGGGCTGTCTTAGGCGCCTAAGACGGCCCAAGAAGCGTTCTCCGATTATGTCTCGAGCGAAACGCTGTTTTAAGCCTCGAAGGCCGTCCTACTCGATAAAACACGAGGCGGGAATGCAATTAGACCTGGGCCGGCACGGGGACGGAAAGCGCACTTACTTTCAGAGCGCACGAGATCGCTGGCTCGTCCGCTCTTACACCTCTTATTGACTCCCTTCCCCTCGCTCTTGTCCTATCTCAGGCTCGGAGAGTCGCGGAGCTTTCTTTGAGCGCGTTTCTTGTTTTGGAGGGGGCGGTCGGGTCGCGTTGCGTTTTCCGCGTTTGGGCTGCCAGCTTTCCAGAACCCCGCGTTGTCCTTGCGTGGACCGCTCGTTGTCCACGCGTTGCCGCCCGTCCCTGTGCCCTGGCGTCAAGAACTTATTACGTCGCAGCTCTCGGTTGGGAGCGTTGGTCTCATCAGCTCGATTACGTCACCGCTCGCTCTTGGGAGCCGCGGTGCTAAGAGCCTTTGGGAGTATTTTGGGCCTCTTGGGGGGCTCTTGGGGAGCCTCTTGGGTGCCTCTTGGGGACCTTTTGGGGCTTTTCGGGGGCCTCTGGGGGCCTCCTGGGAGCTTCTGGGCTGCGGGGGTGAAGGGACTAGGTTGCCTTTGGCCGTCTTTGGGCTCTCTTGGGGGCCTCTCGGGGCCTTCTTGGGGCCGTCCTGGGGCCGTCTTGGACCGTCTTGGCGCCTCTTGGGCTGTCTTGGCGCCCTCTTGGGCCGTTTTGGGGCCCTCTTAGGGGGCCTCTTGGGCCTTCTTGGGGCGCTCTTGGGGGCCTCTTGGACAGTCTTGGGCGCCTCTTGGCCCGTCTTGGCGCCCTCTTGGGCTATTTTGGGGGCCTCTTGGAAACATATTGGACCGTCTTGTGGCGGTCTTGGGGGCCTCTTGGACCACGCCTGCCACGCCCTGGGAGCCTACAACGCATAGGGTCCCCACCCTCAGCGCACCCCCTGTGGCGTCGGGGAACTGCCACGCCTGCCACGCCCTGGGAGCCAACAGCGCATAGGGCCCCCACCCCCAGCGCACCCCCTGTGGCGTCGAAGGAATGCCACGCCTGCCACGCCCTGGGAGCCTACAGCGCATAGGGCCCTCACCCCCAGCGCACCCCCTGTGGCGTCGAGGAAATGCCACGCCTGCCATGCCCTGGGAGCCTACAACGCATAGGGCCCCCACCCTCAGCGCACCCCCTGTGGCGTCGAGGAAATGCCACGCCTGCCACGCCCTGGGAGCCAACAACGCACAGGGCCCCCACCCCCAGCGCACCCCCTGTGGCGTCGAGGAATGCCCTGTGTGCTATGCTGTGCTGTGCTGTGCTGTGCTGCTGTGCGGTGAGCTGTGCTGTGCTGTGCCGTGCCGTGCCGTGCCGTGCTGTGCTGTGCTGTGCTGTGCTGTGCTGAGTTGAGCTGGGCTGAGCTGTGCTCAGCTGTGCCGTGCTGAGCTGAGCTGAGCTGTGCAAGCGAGAAGGGCAGGGGGGAGGTGTGAGACGCGGGTGCGGCGCGGCAGGGAAGAAAACCAGAACCCCACGAAACATGTAGGGAACAATGAACGTTTTTCCCATAGAAAGCCTATGATTTGGGCCTCCTGATGGCCTCGTGGGTCGCTTCTTGGGGGCCTCTTGGGGCTTCTTGGAGGGCTGTAGGGGCCTCCTGGGTGCGTCTTGGGGCGATAGGCTCGACTTTTCGGTTCGTGGTCCCCCTCTTGGGGCCGTCTTCGGGCCCTCTTGGGCAGTCTTGGGCGCCTCTTGGGCCGTCTGGGGGCCCTCTTGGGCCGTTTAGGAGCAAATCTGGAAGCATTCCCCTTAAGATTCAGATGAGAATCCAGTTGTAGAATTCTGCTGTTCTCGCAGTCGTAGTCGCATTCGCGATGACAGTCGCAGTGGCCTGCATCAGCCTCAGCCTCAGCCTCAGCCTGCCTCAGCCTCAGCCTCAGCCTCAGCCTGCCTCAGCCTCAGCCTCAGCCTGCTTCAGCCTCAGCCTCAGTCTGCCTTCAGCCTCGGCCTCAGCCTCAGCCTGCCTCAGCCTGAGCCTGCATCAGCCTCAGCCTCAGCCTCAGCCTGCCTCAGCATCAGCCTGCCTCAGCCTCAGCCTCAGCCTGCCTCAGCCTGCCTCAGCCTCAGCCTCAGCCTGCTTCAGCCTCAGCCTCAGTCTGCCTTCAGCCTCGGCCTCAGCCTCAGCCTGCCTCAGCCTCAGCCTGCCTCAGCCTCAGCCTCAGCCTCAGCCTGCCTCAGCATCAGCCTGCCTCAGCCTCAGCCTCAGCCTGCCTCAGCCTCAGCCTCAGCCTGCTTCAGCCTCAGCCTCAGTCTGCCTTCAGCCTCGGCCTCAGCCTCAGCCTGCCTCAGCCTCAGCCTGCATCAGCCTCAGCCTCAGCCTCAGCCTGCCTCAGCATCAGCCTGCCTCAGCCTCAGCCTCAGCCTCAGCCTTCAGCCTCAGCCTGCTTCAGCCTCAGCCTCAGTCTGCCTTCAGCCTCGGCCTCAGCCTCAGCCTGCCTCAGCCTCAGCCTGCATCAGCCTCAGCCTCAGCCTCAGCCTGCCTCAGCATCAGCCTGCCTCAGCCTCAGCCTCAGCCTGCCTCCCTCAGCCTGCTTCAGCCTCAGCCTCAATCTGCCTTCAGCCTCGGCCTCAGCCTCAGCCTCAGCCTCAGTCTGCCTTCAGCCGCCTCAGCCTCAGCCTGCCTCAGCCTCAGCCTGCATCAGCCTCAGCCTCAGCCTCAGCCTGCCTCAGCATCAGCCTGCCTCAGCCTCAGCCTCAGCCTGCCTCTGCCTCAGCCTCAGCCTGCTTCAGCCTCAGCCTCAATCTGCCTTCAGCCTCAGCCTCAGCCTGCCTCAGCCTCAGCCTGCATCAGCCTCAGCCTCAGCCTCAGCCTGCCTCAGCATCAGCCTGCCTCAGCCTCAGCCTCAGCCTGCCTCAGCCTGCCTCAGCCTCAGCCTCAGTCTGCTTCCTCAGCCTGCAGCCTCAGCCTGCAGCCTCAGCCTCAGCCTTCAGGCCTAAGCCTCAGCCTCAGCCTCAGCCTCAGCCTCAGCCTCAGCCTCAGTCTCAGCCTCAGCCTGCCTCAGCCTCAGCCTGCCTCAGCCTCAGCATCAGCCTGCCTCAGCATTCAAAATGTGGCCCGGGAATGGAGTTCTGGGAACTCGAAGAACACGAAGTGGCCTACAGTTGGCTCCGGGCATTCAAAATCATGCCCAGGAATGGAGTTCTGGGAACTCGAAGACCACGAAGTGGCCTACAGTTGGCTCCGGGCATTCAAAATCATGCCCAGGAATGGAGTTCTGGGAACTCGAAGACCACGAAGTGGCCTACAGTTGGCTCCCGGCATTCAGAATGTGGCCCGGGAGTGGAGTTCTGGGACCTCGAAGACCACGAAGTGTTTAACTGTTTGCTTATAACGACTTCCTCGGTTTCTCCCCGGATCCTGCCCGGACCCCCCTGGGGCGTCGAGTACTCTCTTTTGACCCCACTAGAAACCTATCAGTCTTCGCTGTTAGGTAATAAATGATTCTGGCCTCTTGGGGCCCTCTTGGGATTGGGGGCCTCTTGGGCCGTCTTGGGCGGTCTTGGGCTCTCTCGGAGCGCTCTTGGGCCGTCTTGGGGGAGAACCCTAAAAACATGCAAAAACCCGAGGGAAAACCCGAAAACGGCTATTAACACCCAAATGTGCACGCTACCCCCCTCCCCTGGAACCCCTCCCTTTAAGGCTTCGCCCACACCAGAACGTCGTCAATCGTACCTCGCTCTTTCCGTTACCTGGCCCGGCACAGAAACGGAAAGAGCGCTGCAACAACAGAAACCGAAATGACTCACACCACCTTTCGTACCGGGAGCCTTGGCGTTGAGAGCTGGTTACGTCACCCCTCGCTCTTGGGAGCCTTGGGGTTCAGAGATGGTTGCGTTGCCGCCCGTTCCTGAGCCTTGGCTGGGCCTTGGTGTCAGGAACTTGTTACGTCACCGCTCTTTGCTGGGAGCCTTGGTCTTATCAGCTTGTTTACGTCACCGTTCGCTCTTGGGAGCCTCGCTGTGAAGAGCTTTTTGCGTTGCCGATCACTCTTGGCGTCTCTGGGCCTTCGTGGGAGTCCTATTGGGGCCCTTTTCGGGCCCTCCTGGTGGCCTCTTGGGAGCCTTTGGGGGGCCTCTTGAGGCTTCTTGGGGGTCTGTGGGGGCCTCCTGGGAGCGTCTTGGGGCGAAAGGTTAGACTTTCGGGTTCGTGGTCTCCCTCTTGGGGCCGTCTTGGGGCCCTCTCGGGCAGTCTTGGGCGCCTCTTGGGCCGGCTTGGCGCCCTCTTGGGCCGTTTTGGGGGCCTCTTGGGAGCCTCTTGGGCCGTCTTGGGGCGGTCTTGGGGGCCTCTGGGGCCGTCGTCAACGCCGTGAACGCCGCAAAGCTAGGAATTCCATGATTTTGGCCTCCTGTTGGCCTCGTGGGACGCCTCTTGGGGGCCTCTTGGGGCTTCTTGGGGGGCTGTGGGGGCCTCCTGGGGGCGTCTTGGGGCGATAGGCTAGACTTTTCGGTTCGGTGTTTCCCTCTTGGGGCCGTCTTGGGGCCCTCTTGGGCCGTCTGGGGACGATCTTTGGGACCTCTTGGGCCGTCTGGGGCCCTTCGAGGCCAGAAAAAACCAAGATCTCAATTAGCCTGGCGAAGGACCCAACCATATGCAGCTGCGAGTACCGCACGGATATGAGACGAAGGAGGGGGCACGCAAACTAGGCCCCTCTTCTCATAGGCACCGCGCCACTGGGGCCTTCGGTGGAGCTCCCTATGGGGCCACGAAACGTGTGAGGGTGTGCCGAAATGGGTGGTGGGGAGGCATGCGGACCCTGCCACTGGGGCCTTCGGTGGAGCTCCCTATGGGGCCACGAAACGTGTGAGGGGTGTGCCGAAATGGGTGGTGGGGAGGCATGCGAACGCAGCCACTGGGGCCTTCGGTGGAGCTCCCTATGGGGCCACGAAACGTGTGAGGGGTGTGCCGAAATGGGTGGTGGGGAGCCACTGGGGCCTTCGGTGGAGCTCCCTATGGGGCCACGAAGCGTATATGAGGGTGTGCCGACAATGGGTGGTGTGGGAGGCATGCGAAAAACGCAGCCACTGGGGTCTTCGGTGGAGCTCCCTATGGGGCCACGAAACGTGTGAGGGTGTGCCGAAATGGGTGGTGGGGAGGCATGCGAACCTGCCACTGGCCGGTGGAGCTCCCTATGGGGCCACGAAACGTGTGAGGGGTGTGCCGACATTGGTGGGGCCGCCATGCGAACGCAGCCACTGGGGCCTTCGGTGGAGCTCCCTATGGGGCCACGAAACGTGTGAGGGGTGGTGAGGCATGCGAAATGGGCCTTCGGTGGAGCGCCCGAGTGGAGCCACGAACGCAGCCACTGGGGTCTTCGGTGGAGCTCCCTATGGGGCCACGAAACGTGTGAGGGGTGTGCCGAAATATGGTGGTGGGAGGCATGCGAACCCTGCCACTGGGGCCTTCGGTGGAGCTCCCTATGGGGCCACGAAACGTGTGAGGGGTGTGCCGAAATGGGTGGTGGGGAGGCAAGCGAACGCAGCCACTGGGGCCTTCGGTGGAGCTCCCTATGGGGCCACGAAGCGTGTCAGGGGTGTGTCGAAATGGGTGGTGGGGAGGCATGCGAACGCAGCCACTGGGGCCTTCGGTGGAGCTCCCTATGGGGCCACGAAGCGTGTGAGGGGTGTGCCGAAATGGGTGGTGGGGAGGCATGCGAGCGCAGCCACTGGGGCCTTCGGTGGAGCTCCCTCTGGGGCCACGAAACGCGTGAGGGGTGTGCCGAAATGAGTGGTGGGGAGGCATGCGAACGCAGCCACTGGGGCCTTCGGTGGAGCTGCCTATGGGGCCACGAAACGTGTGAGTGGTGTGCCGAAATGGGTGGTGGGGAGGCATGCGAACGCAGGAGGGAGGAGGGCGAGGAAAAGGAGGAAGAAGGAACGCGGGGACCGTTTCTTCAAAACGAGGACCCAACACGACAGGATGGTTGGGAAAAACCTTGAAAACCTAAAGGGGAAACAATGTTTTGGCCTCCTGCGGCCCTCTCGGGGGCCCTCTTGAAGGCAGTTTTGGGACTATTGGGCCATCTTGTGGCCAGCCCAATTCCCACAACCGAGCAGCCCAGTCTCCCATCTTGGGGCTCTCTTGGGGCCCTCTTGGGCTGTTCGGGGGCCCTCTTAGACCGTTTGGGGTTCTTTCGGGAGGCCTCTGGGGCCGTCTTAGGACAAGCTCTGGTGCCCCTCGGGCCGTCTGGTGCCCTTGTGGAACCGAGAAAACGAGAACCCGAAAACAATTCAAATTAGCATGGCGAAGGACCCAACCATATGCAGCTGCGAGTACCGCAAGGATACCAGTGTCAAGCTCCCCCCGACCTTCGGTGGAGATCCCTATGGGGCCACGAAACGTGTGAGGGGTGTGTCGAAATGGGTGTTGGGGAGTGCCGAAATGGGTGGTGGGGAGGCATGCGAACCCTGCCACTGGGGCCTTCGGTAGAGCTCCCTATGGGGCCACGAAACGTGTGAAGGGTGTGCCGACATGGGTGGTGGGGAGGCATGCGAACCCTGCCACTGGGGCCTTCGGTGGAGCTCCCTATGGGGCCACGAAACGTGTGAGGGGTGTGCCGAAATGGGTGGTGGGGAGGCATGCGAACCCTGCCACTGGGGCCTTCGGTGGAGCTCCCTATGGGGCCACGAAGCGTGTGAGGGGTGTGCCGAGATGGGTGGTGGGGAGGCATGCGAACGCTGCCACTGGGGCCTTCGGTGGAGCTTCCCTATGGGGCCACGAAACGTGTGAGGGGTGTGCCGAGATGGGTGGTGGGGAGGCATGCGAACCCTGCCACTGGGGCCTTCGGTGGGGCTCCCTATGGGGCCACGAAACGTGTGAGGGGGTGTGCCGAAATGGGTGGTGGGGAGGCATGCGAACCCTGCCACTGGGGCCTTCGGTGGAGCTCCCTATGGGGCCACGAACGTGTGAGGGGTGTGCAGTAAATGGGCGTGGCGGGCGCATGCCGAACGCAGCTACTGGGCCCTCCGGTAGAGCTCTCCTATGGTGCCACGAACGCGTGAGGGGTGTTGCCGAAATGGGTGTGGGGAGGCATGCGAACGCAGCAACTTGGGCCATTCGGTGGAGCGCCTTATGGGCCACGAAACGTGTGAAGGGTGTGCCGAAATGGGTGTTGGGGAGGCATGCGAACGCAGCCACTGGGGCCTTTGGTGGAGCTCCCTATGGGCCACGAAACGTGTGAGGGGTGTGCCGAAATGGGTGGTGGGGAGGCATGCGAACGCAGCCACTGGGGCCTTCGGTGGAGCTCCCTATGGGGCCACGAACGTGTGAGGGGTGTGCCGAAATTGGTGGTGGGGAGGCATGCGAACGCAGCCACTGGGGCCTTCGGTGGAGCTCCCTATGGGGCCACGAAACGTGTGAGGGTGTGCCGAAATGGGTGGTGGGGAGGCATGCGAACGCAGCCACTGGGGCCTTCGGTGGAGCTCCCTATGGGGCCACGAAACGTGTGAGGGGTGTGCCGAAATGGGTGGTGGGGAGGCATGCGAACGCAGCCACTGGGGCCTTCGGTGGAGCTCCCTATGGGGCCACGAAACGTGTGAGGGGTGTGCCGAAATGGGTGGTGGGGAGGCATGCGAACGCAGCCACTGGGGCCTTCGGTGGAGCTGCCTATGGGGCCACGAAACGTGTGAGGGGTGTGCCGAAATGGGTGGTGGGGAGGCATGCGAACGCAGCCACTGAGGCCTTCGGTGGAGCTCCTATGGGGCCACGAAACGTGTGACGGTGTCCGCCGAAATGGGTGGTGGGGAGGCATGCGAACGCAGCCACTGGGGCCTTCGGTGGAGCTCCCTATGGGGCCACGAAACTTGTGAGGGGTGTGCCGAAACGGGTGGTGGGGAGGCATGCGAACGCAGCCACTGGGGCCTTCGGTGGAGCTGCCTATGGACGAAACGTGTGAGGGGTGTGCCGAAATGGGTGGTGGGGAGGCATGCGAACGCAGGAGGGAGGAGGGCGAGGAGAAGGAGGAAGAAGGAACGCGGGGACCGTTTCTTCAAAACGAGGGCCCAACACCACAGGATGGTTGGGAACAACCTCCGGGAAATCAATGTTCTTGGCCTTCTGAGGGTCTCTCGAGGGCCCTCTTGAGGGCCTCTGGAGCAGTCTCGAGGCTTTCTTGGACCGTCTGGATGCCATCTGAGGCTCTCGTGGGGCAGTCGTTGGACCGTTTTGAGGCCCTCTTCGGCAATCTTGGGGCCCTCGCCGTTTCATTTGGAAAAAAATTATGCTAACGGAGTTCCCCACATAAAGATGTTACTGGGTTCCATTGCTTCTTGTCTGCGCTCTGGTGGGGCCTCCCTGGAGGGGTGGGAGGGGCACGAAACCTGATGGATAATGTGGTGTGCGAATACCCTGCCCGCTCTGGTGGGGCCTCCCTGGAGGGGTGGGAGGGGCACGAAACCTGATAAATGATATGGTGTACGGATACCCTGCCCGCTCTGGTGGGGCCTCCCTGGAGGGGTGGGAGGGGCACGACACCTGATAAATAACATGGTGTGCGAATGCCCTGCCCGCTCTGGTGGGGCCCTCCTGGAGGGGCGGGAACGGCACGAAACCTAATAATAAAATATGGCGTGCGAATACCCTGCCCGCTCTGGCATGGCCTCCCTGGAGTGGCGGGAGGGGCACGAAACCTGATAAATAATATGGTGTGCGAATGCCCTGCCCGCTCTGGTGGGGCCTCCCTGGACCCTGGAGGGGTGGGAGGGGCATGAAACCTGATAAATCATATGGTGTGCGAATACCCTGCCCGCTCTGGCGGGGCCTCCCTGCAATGTTGGGAGGGGCGCGAAACCTGATAAATAACATGGTGTGCGGATACCCTGCCCGCTCTGGTGGGGCCTCCCTGGAGGGTGGAGGGGCACGAAACATGATACATAATATGGTGTGCGAATACCCTGCCCGCTCTGGTGGGGCCTCCCTGGAGGGGTGGGAGAGGCACGAAAACTTATACATAACATGGTGTGCGAATACCCTGCTCGCTCAGGCGGGGCCTCCCTGGAGGGGTGGGAGGGGCACGAAACCTGATAAATACCATGGTGTGCGAATACCTTGCTTGCTCAGGCTGGGCCTCCCTGGAGGGGTGGGAGAGGCACGAAAACTTATAAATAACATGGTGTGCGAATACCCTGCTCGCTCAGGCGGGGCCTCCCTGGAGGGGTGGGATGGGCAGGATAATTACCTGATAAATAACATGGTGTGCGAACACCCTTCCCGCTCTGGTGGGGCCTCCCTGGAGGGGTGGGAGGGGCACGAAACCTGATAAATAGCATGGTGTGCGAATACCTTGCTCGCTCAGGCGGGGCCTCCCTGGAGGGATGGGTTGGGCAGGAAACCTGATAAATATCATGGTGTGCGAACACCCTGCTCGCTCAGGCGGGGCCTCCCTGGAGGGGTGGGAGGGGCACGAAACCTGATAAATCATATGGTGTGCGAATACCCTGCTCGCTCAGGCGGGGCCTCCCTGGAGAGGTGGGAGGGGCACGAAACCTGATAAATAACATGGTGTGCGAATACCCTGCTCGCTCAGGCGGGACCCCCCTGGAGGGGTGGGAGGGGCACGAAACCTGATAAATAACATGGTGTGCGAATACCCTGCTCGCTCAGGCGGGGCCCCTCTGGAGGGGTGGGAGGGGCACGAAACCTGATAAATAACATTGTGTGCGAATACCCTGCCCGCTCAGGCGGGTCCTCCCTGGAGGGGTGGGAGGGGCAAGAAATCTGATAAATAACATGGTGTGCGAATACCCTGCTCGCTCAGGCGGGGCCTCCCTGGAGGGGTGGGAGGGGCACGAAACCTGATAAATAACATGGTGTGCGAATGCCCTGCTCGCTCAGGCGGGGCCTCCTTGGAGAGGTGGGAGGGGCACGAAACCTGATAAATAACATGGTGTGCGAATACCCTGCTCGCTCAGGCGGGGCCTCCCTGGAGGGGTGGGAGGGGCGCGAAACCTGATAAATAACTAGTGGACGTAGTTTGCGACGTAAACACAGTATGTATGCACCGCCTTTCATTACACGTGCGGCGCAAGCATGACTCGCTCGGATTATCAATATGCAATGCGGGCCCGTAGCGAGGGGGCTCCCGCCTGAAACTTCCTCGCAACTTACTCACAGACGAAGCTCCCGCCTGAGGCTTCTGCAAGATTCAAGCGTGAGGGGCCCAAACGTGACGACAGCTACAGGGTTCGGATGGCCCGCTGCGATTACAAACATGAAATGCGAGCTGCATAGAGAGGGGGCTCCCGCCTAAGACTTCCCTGCAATTCACTCAAAAGCAAAGCTCCGCCTGAGGCTTCTTCAAAAAGTCAAGCATGAGGGGCCCAAACGTGACGACCTCTACAAGGTTCGGATGGCCCGCTGCAATTACAAACATGAAATGCGAGCTGCATAGAGAGGGGGCTCCCGCCTAAGACTTCCCTGCAATTCGCTCAAAAGCAAAGCTCCGCCTGAGGCTCCTTCAAAAAGTCAAGCGTGAGGGGCCCAATCGTGACGACGGTTACAAGGTGCATTCCACTCAAGACTTCCTTGCAATTCACTCACAAACGAGTTTCCGCCTGAGGCCTCTTCAAGATTCAAGCGTGAGGGGCCCAAACATGACGACAGTGACAGGGTTCGGATGACCCGCTCCGATTGCCAACATGAAGTGCGAGCTCCGTAGGTAATTAGGGGGCTCCCGCCCCAGACTCCCTCGCAATTCACTCACACACGAGGCTCCCGCCCGAGGCTACCTCAAGATGAATGCATAAGTGTGTGATGTTGCGAGTGTGTGAATGTGTGTGTGTGCTTGTATGTGTGAGTGTGAATGAGTTTGGGAGTGATTTCGATGATAAGGATGGTGATGATGATAAATGTGTGAGTAAGTGACTGAGAGACTGAGTGGTGATGCAGATGCTGGTGATGATGAGTATGAGTGTGAAGTGTGTAAGTGACGAAGACGAGGGGGCGATGCTGCTGATGATGACGATGACGATGACGATGACGATGACGATGACGACGACGACGATGATGATGCTGATGATGATGATGACGATGATGATGATGATGATGATGATGATGATGATGATGATGGTGATGGTGATGGTGATGGTGATGGTGATGCAGATGATGATGCTGATGATGATGCTGGTGGTGATGTTGGTGATGTTGATGCTTATGATTGATGCTGATGCTGCTGCTGATGATGCTGATGAGGATGTGGGTGGGTCCCTGTTCCTGTTCCTGCGCGGGGTTTCCAAAGAAACAAGAACCCCCGCTTAGGATGTGGGCAAATACGCTTTGCGGCAGCAGCTCGACCATGCGCGGGCGCCCAAGGATCACACTGCCATGCTCCTGACACGGAAGCGGGGCAAGGGGGGGCTTTTAGCCTCCAGGTGTGTGCCCTCGCCGGGCGCCAAAATAAAGTGGTGGGGGGGGGCCCGGGAGGCGACATATTGCACATTGCGCGCAGGCCCAGGATGCGCTTTGGAAAACAGTGCAGCATACACTCTGCGGCCAAATCATGCTCACACTCGGGCGCTCCGCGATCACTGTCTTTCCCCTGCGCAGCACCTGCAAAACCAATCGGCAACGCTGCATGCCGGCCTAACGCGCCTGGGCGCGAATGGCAAACCGACTGACACGCTGAAGAATTCAGACTGCCGGGAAATCATGGACGATGCAGCTTACGGCACATTCCACCACCACGGTCTTAGGGCCGTCTCGAGGGCCTCTGGAAGGAGCTTGTTGAATGCCTGCTACGGTCTTGCGGAGATCACCTGCAAGTCGGCCCAGCAGCCTGACCTGCCCGTGCGCGAGTGGCACACGGAGTGAACCGCTGAGAACTCCCCGTTGCTGAGCATTCACCCAGCCCTTTGACGGGCGCATGCCGCGCCGCCAGGGCGGGCAAGGCTGTAAAGGGGTGCTGTACCCGCAGCGTGGATCCAAGCAGGATGGCGAGCAGCTGATATCGCCACCGATGATCCGAAAACCTGCAGGGTAGTGCCAAAACGTGCGGCTGCAACCCGCCAATTGGGGGTGGCATCCTGGCAGCCCCAAAGAAGAAGTGCTCTGAGACATGGCACACTGCCTGATGTATAAAATTGTCTGGCCGCTGCTTTCCCATCGCCAAGTGGTGAAACAAGCATATGAACGTGTCCCTACGTTCCCGGGCCGCCATCTGCCACTGCGGGCGGACAAACATACCATACTATAGGTGGTCGGGGGTTGGGGGGTGTGAGCGGAAGTGACCCAAACTTGGAAATCGGTTTCGGTTTCGGTTCGTGTCGTGCGTGCGGGCGAGGCGAAGCTGCGCGAGTTCCTGCACTGGTAGAGGCCACATGGAGCCCGCACCAAAGGCCGCCCACCCCCCCTTGGAGCGCGCCCGGCCCCGGTTGCCCCGATAATTTCCCGAATGGTTAGTCCCGATACTTGTCCCAGATGTTATCTCGGATGGTTGTCCCCGATGGTTTGTCCCGATGATTGTCCCGATGTTGTCCCGATGGTTGTCCCGATGGTTGTCCCGATGGTTGTCCCGATGGTTGTCCCGATGGTTGTCCCGATGGTTGTCCCGATGGTGGATACAGAGGTAGATAGATATATGTGTATATAAATGGAGAAATGGATCGAGAGATACATAGCCATATATATATATAGCTGTATATATAAGGATAGATGTATATATAAGTATATACATATATACATAACAATATATATATATATATATATATATATATATGTATATATATACAGATCAGTATACATGTATCTATAAATCAACATATATAGCTATAATAGAACCACCTGCGAGCTTCGCGCGCGCCTAGGTTCTACCCTGGCACGAGCATCGGATGCGCCGCGGAGCGCATGAGGTTGGGAGCGATTGCTGGAAGAGCTGTGGATAGACTCACTGAGGACTGCCAGGCGTATCATCCAGCCACTGGCCCTCGTAGACATCGGCCCTCTCCATGAGAAGGAGCAGTTGCAGCATGATAACGAATAGCTCGCGGCCAGAGCGTAAATGGAACGACTGAGAAATCACCCTCGAGCCGCGATCGTCGAGCGCCGATGAACCGTCGAACGCCGATGGACGACGGATGCGGCGTGGGCGAGGACGACAGAGAGGTCAACGACGACAAACGACAACGACGACTACGACGATGACGATGACTACGACGCAACCCTGCCCTGCGAGCCAGCGCCGGAGTAGCCGTGACCTCCCAAGCTAGCTCAATCGCCTTAAACAAAGATTCGAAAAACAGATCTCGCAGGAGCCAACACTGGGGTAGCCGTGACCCCTCAGGCTCGCGGCCAGAACGGGAATAGTACATCGGAGAAAACCCACCTCGAACCTCCATCGTCGACCCGATGACCGACGGATGCAACGTGAGCGACGCCTGCGGGAGTGTCTTGGGACCCTCTAGAGGGCCTCTGGGACCGAGCCCGCGTGCACCGCCAATAAGCGGATCCGACTGTCGGCTCGAGGAGCAAAATGAAAGCAAAAGGTTGACACATTCTCAGCCCTCCTGCTGTGGGCCTTCCTTCGTTTTGAATAGAGCGCTCTGGTCTCCAGTCCTCCCGCCTCCCTCCTCCTCTTCCCCCCTCTTCTTTTGATACTACACAACCAGGATACTATACAAGTATAGGCCTCACATATCCTTGTACGGCGCGTGTGGAACAAAGGGAGAAGCCCCCTGCGAAACCTGGTGTGCTGCCAGATGGCACGAACGGGCCCCACCCCAGCTCCGTAGCCGCGAGTGGGTATGTAGGGTTCCCTGAGCTACGCCACGGCAATCACTACAATTGGATGTAGGGAATCAGCTCCTGTAGTCACTGATATACTTACTAGAACCACGCGCGCGCTTCGCGCGCGCTTAGGTTCTAGCTAGGAGGCGAGCTTGAGTCAACGAAAGTCGCAGGGAAGGGGGCAGGGGGAAGAAGGCCAAAGAGCGCTGAAGGATACAAATGCTGGAACCCTCTTGTGATTTTGTGGGGGGCCTCGTCCGGCCGCTCGCTGGGAGTTTGACGTAGCTTCTCGGGAGCCTCTGAACCTGTCGGAGGCCTCCTGGAAGCAGGTTCGAAGCATTTTGGGGGCCGATTTGGGGCTTCTCGGGGCCTCCTTTGGGCCTCTTGGGGGTCTCCTGGGACCTCTTGAGGGGCCTCCTTGGGGCCTCCTGGCGGCCTCTTGGGGCGGAAGGCTCGAGCTTGCGGTTCGTGGTCCCCTCTGGGCCCCCTCTTGGGCCCGTCTTGGGGCCCTCTTGGGCCATCTTGGGCGCCTCTTGGGCCGTCTTGGGGCCCGCTTGGGCTGTCCTGGGGCCCTCGTGGAAGCTTCTTGGGCCGTCTTGGGGCGGTCTTGGGCGCCTCTGGCTTGGGCGTCTTTGGACGCGGTGAAAGCCCAAGATGCGAACATGCGAAAAATATATGTTTTCCAATAGTAATGGCACGATTTTTTCTTCTTGGGCCTCTCTTGGGCTGCCTCTCGGAGCGTCTTGGAGGCTTCTGGGACCTTCTTGGTGTCATGACAGGCGTCTTGGAAGGCATCTGGAGCCATCGGAGCGCGTTCCGAAGCCGCCTGCGAACGATCTGGGACGGCGTCCGGCGGTCCGACGAGCCTCCGGGCCCCCCGGAGCCCACATTTGTGGTCGGGGTCCCGGCCCCGGGCCCCCGGACCCGGTGCGCCGTTATATGTATAACATGGTGTGCGAATGCCCTGCTCGCTCAGGCGGGGCCTCCCTGGAGGGGTGGGAGAGGCGCGAAACCTGATAAATAACATGGTGTGCGAATACCCTGCTCGCTCAGGCGGGGCCTCCCTGGAGGGGTGGGAGGGGCACGAAACCTGATAAATAACATGGTGTGCGAATACCCTGCTCGCTCAGGCGGGGCCTCCCTGGAGGGGTGGGAGGGGCACGAAACCTGATAAATAGCATGGTGTGAGGAAAGGCATGGTATTGTATGGGATGGTGGATGCATGGTATGGTATGGTAAGGTATGGTATGGAGTGGCATGGTATTGGTATGGTATGATACAGTGTGGGATGGTGGAGGAAGCGGGAGGAGGAGGAGGAGGAGGAGGAGGAGAGGATGTTCTGGGAAAACAAGAACCCCACTCGGG
Organism: Prorocentrum cordatum; assembly: GCA_963575745.1. Lineage (NCBI taxonomy): Eukaryota > Dinophyceae > Prorocentrales > Prorocentraceae > Prorocentrum > Prorocentrum cordatum. Next base: position 84,726 of record CAUYUJ010021269.1, read on the forward strand.
ATGTTGGGAAGAAAAAGGAAAAAACAAAACAAAAACAAAACACATGCCATGTGAACCGCCCTGGAGCCGCTTCACTCGGAAAATACACAGGAAGCGCCCTCCGGGCGGCCATTGCAACGATGTCGGGCCCCAATTGCCCCTCCCCTGGGCACCTCCCCAGAGGGCTCCGCCTCAACTCAACTTCTTTCGCTCGTACCTCGATATTTCCGTTACCTGCTCAGCACGATGACGGTAAGCGAATTGATTTCCTGAGCACAAGGTATCGCTAGTTTGCCCCTTTTTCTTCTTATTCGCTCCCATGTTCCCCTCCTCCTCCTCCTCCTCCTCCTCCTCCTCCTCCTCCTCCTCCTCCTCGTCGTCCACCTCCTCCTCCTCGTTCCTCGCTCCTCGCTCCTCGCTCCTCCTCCCCTCCTGCTTCCTCCTCCCTCCTCCTCCTCCTCCTCCTCCTCCTCCTCCTCCTCCTTTAAACTCCTCCTCGCCCCTCGCTCTCTCATCCTCCTCCTCGCTCCTCGCCCCTCCTCCTTCTCCTCCATCCTCCTCCCTCTTGCTCCTCTAACTCCACTCCTCCTCCTCCTCCTCCTCCTCCTCCTCCTCCTCTCCTCCTCTCCTCGTCCCTCCTACTCCTTCTTCCTCCTCCTCCTCCTCAGCCTCCTCCTCCTCCCTCCTCCTCCTACGCCGTCTCCTCCTCCTCTTCCTTGTTCCCCTCCTCCTTCCTCCTCCTCCTCCTCCTCCTCACTCTCCCCTCCTCCTCCTTCCTCCTCCTCCTCCCCCTCCCTCCTCCTCCTCCTCCTCCTCCTCCTCCTTCCTTCCTCCTCCTCCTCCTCCTCGCTCCTCCTCCTCCTCCGCCCCTCCTCCTCCTCCTCCTCCTCCTGCTCCTCCTGCCTTCCTCCTGTCCTCCTCCTCCTCCTCCTCCTCCTCCTCCTCCTCTCCTCCTCCTCCTCCTCCTCCTCCTCCTCCTCCTCCTCCTCCTCAATCATCATCATCGCTGTTCCTCCCCTCCTCTCTGCTGCTGCTGGCTGCTGCTGCTGCTGCTGCGTGCTGCTTGCTGCTGCTTGCTGGCTGCCGTGGCTGTTTGCTGTTGCTGTTTGCCTGCTGTGTTGTTACTGCTGGTAATGCTAGTGCGGTTGCTGTATCGCAACCTCCTCCTCCTCCTCCTCTCCTTCCTCCTCCTTCCTCCTCCTACTCCTCCTCCTCCTCCTCCTCCTCCTCCTCATCCTTCTCATTCTCCTCCTCGTCTTCCTCCTCTCTGCTCCTCGTTCCTCGCGCGCGTTTCCTCGCTCCTTGCTCCTCGCTCCTAACTCCTTTTTTCCTTGCCTCTTCGCTCCTCGCTCCTCGCGCTTCGTCCTCCTCCTCCTCCTCGTCCTCTTCCTCCTCCTCTTCCTCCTCCTCCCCCTCCTCCTCCGCCTCCGCCTTTTCCTCGTCCTCCTCCTGGTCGTCCTCCTCTTCGTCCTCCAAGTCGTCCTCTTCCTCATACTCGTTCCTCCTCGTTCCTCCTCGCTCCTCCTCGCTCATCCCTCCTCGCTCTTCGCGTCTCGCTCCTCGCTCCTCACAGCTCGCTCCTCCTCCTCCTCCTCCTCCTCCTCCTCCTCTCCTCCTCCTCCTCCTCCTCCTCCTCCTCCTCCTCCTCCTCCTCCTCCTCCTCTCCCTCCTCCTCTCCCTCCTCCTCCCCCCTCCTCGTCATTATTTTCTCCTCTTCCTCGTTCTCCTCCTATTCCTCCTGCTCATCTTGCCCATCCTCCTCCTTTCCATCCTTGCCCCTTGCTTCTCGCTCCTCGCTCCTCGCTCCTCGTTCCTCGCTCGTCCTCCTCTCTTGCTCCTCCTCCTCATCCTCCTCCTCCTCCTCACCTCTCTCCTCCTCCCCTTCCTCTCCTTATCCTGCTCCTCTCCTCACCACTTCGCTCCTCCTCCCCATCCTCCCCCTCATCCGTTCTCCCCCCCCCCCGCGTTTCCTCAATTCTCCTTCTCCGCCTCCTCGCGCCTCCTCGCTCCTCGCTGATCGCGCCTTGCTCCTCGCTCCTTCTCCTCCTCCTCGTCCTCCTCCTCCTCCTCCTCCCCGTGCTCCACGGTTTCACTGTTGCGTCTGGAGGCCATGCTGGGCTCGGCAACCGACGACACGCATGGATAGGAAAAACTAAGGAAGCGCCTAGGAGAAGAAGGAAGGCCGAGAGGAGGGAGGAAAAAAGGGACGAAGGAGGTAGGTACACCCGAAGTCCCCTGGCCCCCAGGGAGCCAACACCCACCCACGGACCTTGGCCGTAGGCGGCTGGATTTCCTCGTCTCGATGCAGCCATCGAGGGCCAAGGGGGCGGCTGGCGAGAGCAAGTGCCGTCCTGGCATCCCGCGCCCCTCCCTTCCTACCCCTCCCGATGAACCTCCCATGCCCTTACTGTTCAGGACTGCGCGCAAAGCACGGGATGGGCCAATCCTTATGCAATCTTCTACTCACCCGCGTCTTGGAACCACACAAGACCCGCAGCACCTGATACAAGTTGGTCGTCTGGGCATCGCGAGGGGCTCGGGGCTGCGTCGGGGCAAGGAGATGGCCTCCAGCCTGTCTGGCTCGAAGGGCTTCTCCTTGTGGCTGGCCAGGCCGCTGCCTGGCTCAAGGAGCTCCTCCTCGTGGCTGGCCAGGCAAGTGCCTGGCTCGAGCGGCTCCTCCTTGTGGCTGGCCAAGCCCGCTGCCTGGCTCGGGGGGCTCCTCCTCGTGGCTGGCCAGGCCCTTGCCTGGCCCGTAGGGCTCCTCCTCGTGGCTGGCCAGGCCCGCTGCCTGGCTCG
>CAUYUJ010021269.1:90000-99818 GCA_963575745.1 Prorocentrum cordatum
ATGGTGATGGTGATGGTGATGGTGATGGTGATGCAGATGATGATGCTGATGATGATGCTGGTGGTGATGTTGGTGATGTTGATGCTTATGATGATGATGCTGATGCTGCTGCTGATGATGCTGATGAGGATGTGGGTGGGTCCCTGTTCCTGTTCCTGCGCGGGGTTTCCAAAGAAACAAGAACCCCCGCTTAGGATGTGGGCAAATACGCTTTGCGGCAGCAGCTCGACCATGCGCGGGCGCCCAAGGATCAGTCTGCCATCCCTGACACGCGAGCGGGCAAGGGGGGCTTACGCGCCAGGTGTGTGCCTCGCACCTTGCCAAAAGAACCGGGGGGGGGCCGGGAGGCGACATATTGCACATTGCGCGCAGGCCCAGGATGCGCTTTGGAAAACAGTGCAGCATACACTCTGCGGCCAAATCATGCTCACACTCGGGCGCTCCGCGATCACTGTCGTTTCCCTGCGCAGCAACCAGCAAAACCATCGTGCACCGCAGCATCCGTCCTAACGCGCCTGGCGCGAATTGCAAACCGACTGACACCTGAAGAATCCAGACTGCCGGAAATCATGGAAGAATGCAGCTTACGGCACATTCCACCACCACGGTCTTAGGGCCGTCTCGAGGGCCTCTGGAAGGAGCTTGTTGAATGCCTGCTACGGTCTTGCGGAGATCACCTGCAAGTCGGCCCAGCAACCTGACCTGCCCGTGCGCGAGTGGCACACGGAGTGAACCGCTGAGAACTCCCCGTCGCTGAACATTCACCCAGCCCTTTGACGGGCGCATGCCGCGCCGCCAGGGCGGGCAAGGCTGTAAAGTGGTGCTGTACCGGCAGCGTGGATCCAAGCAGGATGGCGAGCAGCTGATATCGCCACCGATGATCCGAAAACCTGCAGGGTAGTGCCAAAACGTGCGGCTGCAACCAGGCCAATTTGGCATCTGGGCAGCCCCAAAGAAGAAGTGCTCTGAGACATGGCACTGGCCTGATGTATAATTATCTGGCCGGCTTTCTCGTCGCCAAGTGGTGAAACAACATATAGAACGTGTCCGCGTCCGGGCCGCCATCTGCCACTGACGGGCGGACAAACATAACATACTATAGGTGGTCGGGGGTTGGGGGGTGTGAGCGGAAGTGACCCAAACTTGGAAATCGGTTTCGGTTTCGGTTCGTGTCGTGCGTGCGGGCGAGGCGAAGCTGCGCGAGTTCCTGCACTGGTAGAGGCCACATGGAGCCCAAAGGGCCGCCCCCCCCCCTTGGAGCGCGCGGCCCCCGGTTGCCCCGATAATTGTCCCGATGGTTGTCCCGATAATTGTCCCGATGGTTATCTCGATGGTTGTCCCGATGGTTGTCCCGATGATTGTCCCGATGGTTGTCCCGATGGTTGTCCCGATGGTTGTCCCGATGGTTGTCCCGATGGTTGTCCCGATGGTTGTCCCGATGGTGGATACAGAGGTAGATAGATATATGTGTATATAAATGGAGAAATGGATCGAGAGATACATAGCCATATATATATATAGCTGTATATATAAGGATAGATGTATATATAAGTATATACATATATACATAACAATATATATATATATATATATATATATATATGTATATATATACAGATCAGTATACATGTATCTATAAATCAACATATATAGCTATAATAGAACCACCTGCGAGCTTCGCGCGCGCCTAGGTTCTACCCTGGCACGAGCATCGGATGCGCCGCGGAGCGCATGAGGTTGGGAGCGATTGCTGGAAGAGCTGTGGATAGACTCACTGAGGACTGCCAGGCGTATCATCCAGCCACTGGCCCTCGTAGACATCGGCCCTCTCCATGAGAAGGAGCAGTTGCAGCATGATAACGAATAGCTCGCGGCCAGAGCGTAAATGGAACGACTGAGAAATCACCCTCGAGCCGCGATCGTCGAGCGCCGATGAACCGTCGAACGCCGATGGACGACGGATGCGGCGTGGGCGAGGACGACAGAGAGGTCAACGACGACAAACGACAACGACGACTACGACGATGACGATGACTACGACGCAACCCTGCCCTGCGAGCCAGCGCCGGAGTAGCCGTGACCTCCCAAGCTAGCTCAATCGCCTTAAACAAAGATTCGAAAAACAGATCTCGCAGGAGCCAACACTGGGGTAGCCGTGACCCCTCAGGCTCGCGGCCAGAACGGGAATAGTACATCGGAGAAAACCCACCTCGAACCTCCATCGTCGACCCGATGACCGACGGATGCAACGTGAGCGACGCCTGTGGGAGTGTCTTGGGACCCTCTAGAGGGCCTCTGGGACCGAGCCCGCGTGCACCGCCAATAAGCGGATCCGACTGTCGGCTCGAGGAGCAAAATGAAAGCAAAAGGTTGACACATTCTCAGCCCTCCTGCTGTGGGCCTTCCTTCGTTTTGAATAGAGCGCTCTGGTCTCCAGTCCTCCCGCCTCCCTCCTCCTCTTCCCCCCTCTTCTTTTGATACTACACAACCAGGATACTATACAAGTATAGGCCTCACATATCCTTGTACGGCGCGTGTGGAACAAAGGGAGAAGCCCCCTGCGAAACCTGGTGTGCTGCCAGATGGCACGAACGGGCCCCACCCCAGCTCCGTAGCCGCGAGTGGGTATGTAGGGTTCCCTGAGCTACGCCACGGCAATCACTACAATTGGATGTAGGGAATCAGCTCCTGTAGTCACTGATATACTTACTAGAACCACGCGCGCGCTTCGCGCGCGCTTAGGTTCTAGCTAGGAGGCGAGCTTGAGTCAACGAAAGTCGCAGGGAAGGGGGCAGGGGGAAGAAGGCCAGAGAGCGCTGAAGGATACAAATACTGGAACCCTCTTGTGATTTTGTGGGGGGCCTCGTCCGGCCGCTCGCTGGGAGTTTGACGTAGCTTCTCGGGAGCCTCTGAACCTGTCGGGGGCCTCCTGGAAGCAGGTTCGAAGCATTTTGGGGGCCGATTTGGGGCTTCTCGGGGCCTCCTTTGGGCCTCTTGGGGGTCTCCTGGGGCCTCTTGAGGGGCCTCCTTGGGGCCTCCTGGCGGCCTCTTGGGGCGGAAGGCTCGAGCTTGCGGTTCGTGGTCCCCCTCTGGGCCCCCTCTTGGGCCCGTCTTGGGGCCCTCTTGGGCCATCTTGGGCGCCTCTTGGGCCGTCTTGGGGCCCTCTTGGGCTGTCCTGGGGCCCTCTTGGAAGCTTCTTGGGCCGTCTTGGGGCGGTCTTGGGCGCCTCTTGGGCCGTCTTGGACGCGGTGAAAGCCCAAGAGGCGAACATGCGAAAAACATACGTTTTCCCATAGGAATGGCACGATTTTTGCTTCTTGGGCCTCTCTTGGGCTGCCTCTCGGAGCGTCTTGGAGGCTTCTGGGACCTTCTTGGTGTCATGACAGGCGTCTTGGAAGGCATCTGGAGCCATCGGAGCGCGTTCCGAAGCCGCCTGCGAACGATCTTGGACGGCGTCCGGCGGTCCGACGAGCCTCTGGCCCCCCCGGAGCCCACATTTGTGGTCGGGGTCCCGGCCCCGGGCCCCCGGACCCGGTGCGCCGTTATATGTATACATGGTGTGCGAATGCCCTGCTCGCTCAGGCGGGGCCTCCCTGGAGGGGTGGGAGAGGCGCGAAACCTGATAAATAACATGGTGTGCGAATACCCTGCTCGCTCAGGCGGGGCCTCCCTGGAGGGGTGGGAGGGGCACGAAACCAGATAAATAACATGGTGTGCGAATACCCTGCTCGCTCAGGCGGGGCCTCCCTGGAGGGGTGGGAGGGGCACGAAACCTGATAAATAGCATGGTGTGAGGAAAGGCATGGTATTGTATGGGATGGTGGATGCATGGTATGGTATGGTAAGGTATGGTATGGAGTGGCATGGTATTGGTATGGTATGATACAGTGTGGGATGGTGGAGGAAGCGGGAGGAGGAGGAGGAGGAGGAGGAGGAGAGGATGTTCTGGGAAAACAAGAACCCCACTCGGGATGTTGGGAAGAAAAAGGAAAAAACAAAACAAAAACAAAACACATGCCATGTGAACCGCCCTGGAGCCGCTTCACTCGGAAAATACACAGGAAGCGCCCTCCGGGCGGCCATTGCAACGATGTCGGGCCCCAATTGCCCCTCCCCTGGGCACCTCCCCAGAGGGCTCCGCCTCAACTCAACTTCTTTCGCTCGTACCTCGATATTTCCGTTACCTGCTCAGCACGATGACGGTAAGCGAATTGATTTCCTGAGCACAAGGTATCGCTAGTTTGCCCCTTTTTCTTCTTATTCGCTCCCATGTTCCCCTCCTCCTCCTCCTCCTCCTCCTCCTCCTCCTCCTCCTCCTCCTCCTCGTCGTCCACCTCCTCCTTCTGCTTTCTAACTCCTCCGGCCTACTCCTCTCCTTCCTCCTCTCCTCTGCTCTCACTCCTGTACAAGCCTCTATCCCCTTGGGACTATCCCTCCTCGTTCCTCCTCGCTCCTCGCCCTCGCGCCTCCTCCTCCTCGCTGCTTCCTCCTCCTCCTCCTCCTCCTCCTCCTCCTCCTCCTCCACCTTTCACTCCTCCTCGACCTCTCGACCCTCGCGTCCTCCTCCTCCTCCTCGCTCCTCGCTCCTCCTCCCTTCTCCTCTCCGCCTCTCTTGCTCTCTAACTCCTCTCCTGCTCCTGCCTCCTCCCCTCCTCCTCCTCCTCCTCCTCCTCCTCCCTCCTCGTCCTCCTCCTCCTTCTCCTCCTCCCTCCTCCTCCTCCTCCTCCTCCTCCTCCTCCTCCTCCTAGCGTCCTCTCCTCCGCCTCCTCCTCCTCCCTCCTCCTCCCTCCTCCTCCTCCTCCTCTCCCCTCCTCCTCCTTCTCCTCCAAATACCTCCCCTCCTCCTCCCTCCTCCTCCTCCTCCTCCTCCTCCTCCTACTCCTCCTCCTCGCTGCTCCTCCTCCCGCTCCTCCTCCTCCTTCCTCCTCCTCCTGCGCCTCCTGCTCCTCCTGTTTCCTCATCCTCCTTGCCTCCCTCCTCCCTCCTCCTCCTCCTCCTCCTCCTCCTCCTCCTCCTCCTCCTCCTCCTCATCGTCATCATCATCATCGCTGTTCCTCCTCTCTGCTGCTGCTGCTGCTGCTGCTGCTGCTGCTGCTGCTGCTGCTGCTGCTGCTGCCGTTGCTGTTGCTGTTGCTGTTGCTGCTGCTGTTGTTACTGCTGGTAATGCTAGTGCGGTTGCTGTATCGCAACCTCCTCCTCCTCCTCCTCCTCCTCCTCCTCCTCCTTCCTCCTCCTCCTCCTGCTCCTCCGCCTCCTCCTCCTCCTCCGCCTCCTCCTCAATCCTGTCTCATTCTCCTCCTCGTTTTCCCTCCTCTCTGCTCCTCGTTCTTCGCAGCGCGTTCCTCGCTCCTTGCTCTCGCTCCTACTCCTCGTTCTTGCTTCGTCGCTCCTCGCTCCTCGCGCTTCGTCCTCCTCCTCCTCCTCGTCCTCTTCCTCCTCCTCTTCCTCCTCCTCCCCCTCCTCCTCCGCCTCCGCCTTTTCCTCGTCCTCCTCCTGGTCGTCCTCCTCTTCGTCCTCCAAGTCGTCCTCTTCCTCATACTCGTTCCTCCTCGTTCCTCCTCGCTCCTCCTCGCTCATCCCTCCTCGCTCTTCGCGTCTCGCTCCTCGCTCCTCACAGCTCGCTCCTCCTCCTCCTCCTCCTCCTCCTCCTCCTCCTCCTCCTCCTCCTCCTCCTCCTCCTCCTCCTCCTCCTCCTCCTCCTCCTCCTCTCCCTCCTCCTCTCCCTCCTCCTCCCCCCTCCTCGTCATTATTTTCTCCTCTTCCTCGTTCTCCTCCTATTCCTCCTGCTCATCTTGCCCATCCTCCTCCTTTCCATCCTTGCCCCTTGCTTCTCGCTCCTCGCTCCTCGCTCCTCGTTCCTCGCTCGTCCTCCTCTCTTGCTCCTCCTCCTCATCCTCCTCCTCCTCCTCCTCTTCCTCCTCTCCCCTTCCTCCTCCTTTATCCTGCTCCTCCTCCTCATCATCTTCGCTCCTCCTCCCCATCCTCCCTCTCCTTTTCTCCCCCCCCCCCCCCCCCCCCCCCCCCCCCGCGTTTCCCTCGACTCTCCTTTTCACGCCTCCTCCCGCCTCTTCTGCCCGCTGAGCGCGCCTTGCCCTCGCCTCCTTCTCCTCCTCCTCGCTTCCCCCCCAGAAAAACGCCCCCCCTCCTCCTCCTCCTCCCCGTGCTCCACGGTTTCACTGTTGCGTCTGGAGGCCATGCTGGGCTCGGCAACCGACGACACGCATGGATAGGAAAAACTAAGGAAGCGCCTAGGAGAAGAAGGAAGGCCGAGAGGAGGGAGGAAAAAAGGGACGAAGGAGGTAGGTACACCCGAAGTCCCCTGGCCCCCAGGGAGCCAACACCCACCCACGGACCTTGGCCGTAGGCGGCTGGATTTCCTCGTCTCGATGCAGCCATCGAGGGCCAAGGGGGCGGCTGGCGAGAGCAAGTGCCGTCCTGGCATCCCGCGCCCCTCCCTTCCTACCCCTCCCGATGAACCTCCCATGCCCTTACTGTTCAGGACTGCGCGCAAAGCACGGGATGGGCCAATCCTTATGCAATCTTCTACTCACCCGCGTCTTGGAACCACACAAGACCCGCAGCACCTGATACAAGTTGGTCGTCTGGGCATCGCGAGGGGCTCGGGGCTGCGTCGGGGCAAGGAGATGGCCTCCAGCCTGTCTGGCTCGAAGGGCTTCTCCTTGTGGCTGGCCAGGCCGCTGCCTGGCTCAAGGAGCTCCTCCTCGTGGCTGGCCAGGCAAGTGCCTGGCTCGAGCGGCTCCTCCTTGTGGCTGGCCAAGCCCGCTGCCTGGCTCGGGGGGCTCCTCCTGGCTCAAGGAGCTCCTCCTCGTGGCTGGCCAGGCAAGTGCCTGGCTCGAGCGGCTCCTCCTTGTGGCTGGCCAGGCCCGCTGCCTGGCTCGAGGGGCTCCTCCTCGTGGCTGGCCAGGCCCTTGCCTGGCCCGTAGGGCTCCTCCTCGTGGCTGGCCAGGCCCGTGCCTGGCTCGAGGGGCTCCTCCTGGTGGCTGGCCAGGCCGCTGCCTGGCTCGAGGGGCTCCTCCGCGTGGCTGGCCAGGCCGCTGCCTGGCTCGAGGGGCCCCCCCATGTGGCTGGCCAGGCCGCTGCCTGGCTCAAGGGGCTCCTCCTTGTGGCGAGCAAAACCGCTGCCTGGCCAGGCCGCTGCCCGGCCCGTAGGGCTCCTCCTCGTGGCTGGCCAGGCCCGTGCCTGGCTCGAGGGGGTTCTCCTGGTGGCTGGCCAAGCCCGTGCCTCGTTCGAGGAGCTCCTCCTTGTGGCTGGCAAGGCTGCTGTCTGGCTCAGGCTCCCCTTGGTGGCTGGCCAGGCCGCTGCTCATCGCTCCAGCTAGTCCGCAATGTTGTGCATCTCCAACTGGCTGTGGCTAGCGGATCACGCCAGCACGGATGGTGACAAGAGTGCATTTGACATTTACGAGCTGCTCTTCCAAGGCCTGCAACTGTGCATCGCGCCCACTCTCAACACAACACACACAGTCTGTCTGAATGCCCTGCTCGCTCAGCTGTTCGTCGATCTAACAAGATGCACACAGTTTCGATGTGCCCATCGTATCATGGAGCTTCTGTTCCTCTGCGCTTTCGGATGCCGAGCCATCTTCAGAACTCGGCGGCTCCAGCGCGCGACCGACCTTCTGCAACAGCTGATTATCGGGGTGTGCACAAGCCCGTCTCCCCGAACGGTATTGGCACCACTGCTTGTCTAGTTCAGGTTGCCCTGCAGCATCCAGCCTGCGTCGAATGTATTCCCCCCGTCGCCTTCTTGGACCCGTCGCCGTGCGCCTCCAGCAAGCTCTCGTAGCTGCCGAAAACATTGCATGCATCGCACTCCCTCGGCCCAGCGGTTCCAGCGTGCAGGCCTATGATTGCACCTGCTGCGGCAGAAACCGCCTCTCTGGGCAACTACTCTCTAAGCTGCCTCCTGCCAGCAAGACCGTTAACGGTTGCGGGCAGGTTCCCGAAGTGGTCCTCTAACCCTGCCGACATGGCAAGCTAGGCTTTGACATTCAGGTATAGCAAACAACTGTATACCGAGGAATCCGTCTGGGTGGCTTGGGGCCCGTAGGCCAACAAAACAACCCTGAGCCCAAATAGATACGGTCTCATCCTCCTCCTCCTCCTCCTCATCCTCCTCCTCCTTCTCCTCCTCCTCCTCCTCCTCCTCCTCCTCCTCCTCCTCCTCCCCCGCTTCCGCCTCCACCTCCTCCTCCTCCTCTTCCTCCTCCTCCCCTCCTCCTCCTCCTCCTCCTCCTCCTGCTCCTCCTCCCCCTCGCTCATCCAACTTCTCGTCCTCCTCTCCCTCCTCCTGCTTCTCCTCCTCCTCCTCCTACTCCTCATCCTCCTCCTCCTCCTCCTCCACCTCGATCCCGATCCCCCAAGTCTCGGCTCATCATCTCTCCTCGCTCCGTGTTCCTCCTCCTGCCCCCTCCTCCCTCTCCTCCATCCTCCTCCTCACTCCTTCTCCTCCCTTCCATACCCTTCCTCCTCCTCCCCCTCCTCCTCCACCTCCCCCCTCCTCCTCCTCCTACTCCTACTCCTACTCCTACGGACCACTACAACTAACTACTACGACTACTACTACTACTAACACTACTACTACACTACTACTACTCACTACTACTACAACGATACAACTAATACTACTACTACTACTACCACCACCACAAACCACTACCACTACCACTACCACAACCACTACCACTACTACTACTACACTACGACTAACTACTACGACTACGACAACGACTACGAACTAACTACTACTACTACTACTACTACTACTACTACTACCACTACTACTACTACTACTACTACTACCACTCAAGACTTCCTTGCAATTCACTCACAAACGAGTTTCCGCCTGAGGCCTCTTCAAGATTCAAGCGTGAGGGGCCCAAACATGACGACAGTGACAGGGTTCGGATGACCCGCTCCGATTGCCAACATGAAGTGCGAGCTCCGTAGGTAATTAGTGGGCTCCCGCCCCAGACCTCCCTCGCAATTCACATCACACACGGGGCTCCCGCCCGAGGCTAACCTCAATGAAAATTCATAAGTAAGTGTGATTATGCGAGTGTGTGAAATGTGTGTGTGTGCTTGTCTGTGTGAAGTGAGAATGATTTTGGGAGTGATTTCGAGATAAGGATGGTGAGTGATGATAAATGTTGTGAATTAAGTGACTGAGAGACTGAGTGGTGATGCAGATGCTGGTGATGATGAGTATGAGTGTGAAGTGTGTAAGTGACGAAGACGAGGGGGCGATGCTGCTGATGATGACGATGACGATGACGATGACGATGACGATGACGACGACGACGACGATGATGATGCTGATGATGATGATGACGATGATGATGATGATGATGATGATGATGATGATGATGGTGATGGTGATGGTGATGGTGATGGTGATGCAGATGATGATGCTGATGATGATGCTGGTGGTGATGTTGGTGATGTTGATGCTTATGATGATGATGCTGATGCTGCTGCTGATGATGCTGATGAGGATGTGGGTGGGTCCCTGTTCCTGTTCCTGCGCGGGGTTTCCAAAGAAACAAGAACCCCCGCTTAGGATGTGGGCAAATACGCTTTGCGGCAGCAGCTCGACCATGCGCGGGCGCCCAAGGATCACTCTGCCATGCTCCTGACACGGAAGCGGGGCAAGGGGGGGCTTACGCTCCAGGTGTGTGCCTCGCAACTTGCCAAAAGAAAGGGGGGGGGGGCCGGGAGGCGACATATTGCCCATTGCGCGCAGGCCCAGGATGCGCTTTGGAAAACAGTACAGCATACACTCTGCGGCCAAATCATGC
>CAUYUJ010021269.1:99918-141921 GCA_963575745.1 Prorocentrum cordatum
AAACGGTGCCGGAGGCCGCTCTGGGCTCGTGCTCTTCGCGCCGGGGGTGAGGATGACGTGAGTTCCACAGAAACTCCCTCAAATTAACACAAGAGGTCAAGCCAAAACCAAAAATGGCAATCGGCTTGTTTCTCTCTCTCCTTCCACCTTCTCATTGCGTTCTGCGAAACACTAGGGCTGGAAGGGGGACCCAAGAGGAGAACCCATAGAGGGACCCAAGAGGGAGCCCTAGAAGAGGATCCAGGAGGTATCCCAGGAGAGGGGACCAAGGAGGGGACCCAGGATGGGACCCTGGGGGGACCCAGAGGGACCCAGGAGGGACTCAGGAGGGACTCAGTGGGACCAAGGAGGGACCCAGGAGGGACCCAGGAGGGACCCAGAGGGACCCAGGAGGAACTCAGGAGGGACTCGGGAGGGACTCAGAGAGACCCAGGGACCCAGGAGGGACCCAGGAGGGACTCAGGAGGGACCCAGGAGGGACTCAGGAGGGGACCCAGAGGAACCCAGGAGGGACTCCGGAGGGATTCAGAGGGACCCAGATGGACCCAGGAGGGTCCCAGAGGGACCCAGGAGGGACTCAGGAGGGGACCCAGAGGGACCCAGGAGGGACTCAAGAGGGGACCCAGGAGAGGACCCAGGAGAGGGCCCAAAATGAAACCCAGGAGAAAAACAAAGAAACCAAACAAAGGAACCAAGCAAAGGGAACCAGCAAAGGAACCCAGCAACAATGTAGTGTAGTATGAATTGTTGTAATGTATGCACGCTGCTTACTTTTTAAACTACGACTCGAACTACTACTACTACTACTACTACTACTACTACTACTACTACTACTACTACTACTACTACTACTACTACTACTACTACTACTACTACTAAACTACTACTACTACTACTACTACTACTACTACTACTACTACTACTACTACTACTACTACTACTACGACCTAACAATCCTACAACTATTTCAACTACACTACTGCTCCTACTACAACCTGCTCCTGTCGACTACTTACTTCTAACTACTACTACTTTTACCACTACTACTACTACTACTACTACTACTACTACTACTACTACTACTACTACTACTACTACTACTACTACTACTACTACTACTACTACTACTACTACTACTACTACTACTACTACTACTAACTACTAACTACTAACTACTAACTACTAACTACTAACTCCTAACTACTAACTACTAACTACTAACTACTAACAACAACTACTACTACTACTACTACTACTACTACTACTACTACTACTACTACTACTACTACTACTACGACTACTACTGTTACTACTACTACGACTACGTACTACTACTTACTACTATCATTACTACGTACTACTACGTACTACTAGTTACTACGACTACTTACTACTACTACTACTACTACTACAACAGACTATAATACTACGTCTAAAAACACTACTACTACGACTACTACTAACGACTACGACAACTAATATTACTATGGCTACTACTACGACTACTACTAACTACAACTACTACTACTAACAACTACTACTACTCTTACTCGTACTCGTACTCGTACTCGTAACTACTACTACTACTACTACTACTACTTACTACTACTACAACTAACTACTACTACTACTACTACTAACTACTACTACACTACTACTCTACTACTACTACTACTACTACTACCGCTAATACACTATAACTGATCAATGGAATGCCCTCCGTGGAGACGACATCGCAACACGCAGCACGACAGAAGCAAAACAAAAAGAAAAAAAAACAAAAAAAAAAAAAGCAGAACACAATAACAACCAACGAAAAAGGAAGAACACCAGGCAACGGCAACTCCGCCGCGGCGCAGAAGCAGTGAGAAACAATCGCGTCTTCTGCGGTGCAAAGGGCCACCCCTGTCAATTTTGCACAAAAGGCAACACTTGCATTCACCCATGCTGTTGTTTGGAATGGAAGAGGATGCGTGGGGAATTCCTTCGGCGCGCCCCTCAAACGTTCCGTGACCACACAGATGAGCCTCTACCGAAGGCCCCAAGCCAATCTCGGCACACCTCACACGTTTCGGCCTCCCCTCATTCGCATCACTCCTGTATCCTCTCACATTCCTTCTCCCTTAGCGTAGAGGGACTGAAAACGCTGTGTGTGTTTTCTATGTGTTTCTGGTTTTTCTGATTTCTGGCAGAGACTAGCCAACTTGCGTAGTCTCTGCCAGAAATCAGAAAAATCAGAAGAAGAAAAAACAGAAACACTTGACAAACAACACAGCGTTATCAGGCCCCTACGTTCAGAGACGCGACCCCTCCTCAAACGAGCCCAAGAGAGTCGTTTTCAGCTTCTGAGGAGGAGGGCGGGATAACGAGGAGGAGATGGAGAAGGAGGAGGGTACCACAATCAGTTGGCGCTTTGTTTGTCTTTGGGTGGTTTGGGGGTGCTGGGGCGGGGGGCGTCCATATGTATGTATGTATGTGTGTATGTATGTATGTATGTATGTATGTATGTATGTTTGTATGTATGTATATATATGCATATTTATATAATTATATATATGTACATGCATATATAGAATATATATATATATATATATATATATATATATATATTAGTGTACACGTATACATAATCTAGGATGCGACGAGAAGGATGAGTTGAGGTGGGTGGGGAGGAAATTCGGTTTTTTGATTTCGAAGATTGAAAATATGATCGTAATCGTGCGTGCGCCAGTGTTGGCGCTATTTTACTTTGTTGGCGCTACTAAAGTAGCGCCGTGGTGTCGGCGCAAAAAAATAGCGTTTTGACACCTCTGGGTAGAGCTGCTTCGGCGTCCGCCGTCTCCGACGTCACGCCCGGGGGCAGCAACTCCGCGCCCGCGTCGACCTCAGCCTCCTCGGCCTCTCTGATCCGCGCTGCCTCCCTCACTTCGCAGGCAGGTCCGTGCCACCGACCCTCAGTGTCCCTGCAGGCTCTGCAGCAATACCGTCTTTTTCCCAGCTGCAACTCGGCCTCGGACGGTCGGGGCCCTCCGTCCAACTCAGCGCAATTGCGCCCAGGTCGCGCCCCGCCTCTACGGAGATCTTGTCCGGCTATGTTTAAATCGGGTGTCTCTCCCATACAATGGGATTTCGACCAAAAATAAAACATACCCCCAACATGTCAAAAAGTACACAAAATAGCCGGGCGAAAAACCCAACCGTGCGCAGTTGAGAACGCTGCAATTGTGAATCTCGTCTTCGGTGGAGCTCCCTATGAGGCCAAGAACCGCGTGAGGGGTGTGCCGATGTATGGCGGGGAACGCAACGCGGAAGAAGACGATAGGTCTGACAACGAGAGCCTGAGAGCGGGTGGGTCTGAGCACAAGCGGGTCTGATTGTGCATGAATCTGCGTGCGGGGGAGTCTACGTGGATGAATGTCGACGCCCATATCAGCACCCCCCCTCGCGCGGATCGCCCCCGCTTCCTCCCGCTCTTTTTCCCCCTCTTTGCCCGCGCGCTCCAATGCCCAAGGCTGCGGGCGCAGCGCAGCACGGAGCCCCCGCGACGCGCGCTGGTCGCCCCGAAGGGGCCCCAGCAACGCGCGCGGGTCGTCCGCTGCGCGGAGCAAAGTGAGCTAGCTGGCCGGCTGGGAGCGGGCAAGGCTCTGGGCGCCGGGCAGAGCGACGACAGGCGAACGAGGCGCTGGGCAGCGCGCAGCGCGGGCCCCCCGCGAAGCACGCTGGTCGCCCCGAGAGGGCCCCCGCGACGCGCGTGGGTCGTCCGCGGCGCCCGGCCGAACTGTGGGACAGCCTGGATATGGCGCGGCTCGGGCGGGCCGCTCCCCAGGTCATGCCTCGCGGATAAACTCGGTGAAGCCCAGCTCCCTGGCGAGGGTCGCGGCCCCCCTCCTGCGCCGCTTCGCGCGCGCGCAGCAAACTGCCCCAACTGCTTCCGCAAGCCCGCCGGCGGCCCCGCCGGGAAGAACTCGATGCGTGGCGCCCACGTGAGCAAGAGGTCCTCGCGGCGCGTGGCGCGCGTGAGCAGCGCGTAAAGCTCCAGCCGCCAGTCGTCGTCGCCCTTCTTGCCGTTCCCGATCTCGTGGCGGCCGCAGTCCAGGATCGCGCCTGGGCGACGTCGGCCGAGGAGGCAGCGCGTGGGGCAGCCAACGGCCCAAGGCGAGAATCCACATAACCAAAAAAAACATGGCTGCGGATCGCTCGTGCCCAGGAGGTCTGGCCGTGGACTGCCCGGAGGGGGGTTTTCCCCCGTCCCGCCGCCTTCTCGCATGGCGCGCCCCTGGCACGCCACCGTGGCGATGGCCCTGCCGCGCGAGAACGGGAAGCCCGCCCGGGTGACCTTGGAGGTGCGGAACGTGAACGGCTCCGACGTGCGAGGCTCGATGAACGCCAGCGGGCCCGTCAGGTCCCCTGCGAGGGTGTCGTCGTGGCGCTTCAGGTCGTCCACGAAGGGCGCGCTCGCGTACTTCTCCATGCGCACCCAGAACCCCAGCGGCAAGTGCTTCAGATAGATCCTCTTCTCCCCGTCTCTCTCGGCCCTTTCGACGTCGCCACGATCCCGAGGGCCCGCGACGACGTGCACGATCTCTCCCTCGGCATCCTTGACGAGGCCGCTTTTGAAGTCCAGCGCCTCCAGGGGCCGGATCCGCATGCCCACGTGCACCGGGAGCAGTCCGCGCATGCCACCGGTGTTCTTCGGGTTGGCACAGTTCATCATCTTGGCGGCGTCCTTCCTGCTCATCGTCGGGGCAGATCTGTCGGCGGCCTGAACGAGGAAGAGGGGCTTCTGCAGGACGTCCGCGTCCCGCTGGGCTCGCATATTCATCCAGCGCGCCACGGTGTCCCAGTAGGACCCAATCACGTGGCCGTTCTGGAGCCTTTCCTCCCGGAGTCTACGATCATCGGGTTTCAGCTGCATGGCGTTCCACGTGGCCCGGATGGCCGGCGGGACCTGCTTCCCCTGCTTGCACAGGAACGCCATGAGGTTCCTGAGTTTCGGGTCCTTGAAGCGGTTGGACGCCTGGAGCTCGAAGCACAGCTGTGTGTTGCAGAAGAGCTTCATCACGGCCTGGTACTCTGGAGCGAGGTTGATGCCCGCCGCCGCCAGTTCCTCGAAGCTGGAGATAAGGGACACTTTGCCTCCCGTCGGCTTCAGCTGCAGGACGTCTCTTAAGTGGATCACGATGGGCATGCGGCCGAAGGCGCCGCCGACCTGGTCGTACTCCCGCTCCTCCGCGCCCCACTCGGCCTTGCGCCCCGGGTAGGACCGGAATGCCAGCATGTTGTACAGGTTGGGCGAGATCACCTCTTCCAGGATCAAGCACCTGACCGCCTCCCACGTGTCCTGCAGCGCTTTCAGCTAGCCCCCCGCGGGTATGTCCTTGTTCCTGAAGGACTGCAATCCTATGACTCCCGCCCGGTGGCAACTGACGGCCTTGTGAGCGCCCGTGGAGATGTTCGCGGCCTGGGACCACTTCGCCCGGCCGATCAGCGTGGACGAGTTCGCTTTGCCCGGTTTCACAGGGAACAGCGCGTCCATGGCCGGCAGCACGATCTCCTGCACCATGGCGGTCTCCCCGCTGCCGCCCTGGCCAAGGAGCAGGAACTGGAACGTCTTCCGCTTCTCGTGCTTGGCCATGCTGCCGTCCTCGATCTTCCGCTCCTCGTCCCACGCCACGCTGCAAGCGTTCGCGAACGCCGTGGCGAACAGGGCCTGGTCTAGAGGGCGGCGCTCCCGCTCCCCCGTCCTCGGGTTGACCGCGCCGTCCTCGAACTTTTTGGCGCTTGACGAAGTCGCTGGGCCGCTCTGACGGTTCCCACCGCGCTTGCGCCGCCTCGGCCGGCACCGCGCCAGCGCTCGCTGCCCCGACGTCGTCCCGATCGGGGGCGTCGTCCACGGGCACGTCCGCGTCCTTCGTGCCCCCTGGGCGAACCTCTTCCGCTGGGTCTCCACCAGGCTCTTCAGCTCGTCGACGGGGAGGGTTGGGAGGGTTGGGACCTACCAGCCCTCCCAACCCTCCAGAACTACCCAACCAGGGTGGTGTCGGTGAACAGATGGGTGGGAGGGTTGGGAGGGGCACCCATTGGCAGCACGCCCTATCCTCGCCAAGCTGTCTCGCCTGCTCGGCGCTCTGCAATTCGCCCTCTCCTCGATCGAGGCCTCGATGTTTGAGCCCCGATGCCATGAACACAACGCGGCCTCTGGAGGCCGCTTCTGGGCGCTGGGGCCCTAAACAAAACTACCCGGGACTGACCACCAGGATGGGGTCGAGAGGTCCGGGGGCTTCGCGACGCGACCAAAAATCGGAACCTGGAGCCCTAAACAATACTACCCGGGACTGGCCACCAGGATGGAGTCGAGAGGTCCGGGGGCGTCGCGACGCGAAACAAAGCGGAAGTCTGAGGTCTCACCCTCCTGGCCAAGATGTCTCCCCGTGTTCTTCTGCTCCACTCTGAAATCCGTCCTCCCCTACCCGTCATCCTCCACCTTCCCGTCCCCCTCCTCCTCCTCATCGTCGTCGTCAGCAGCGTCATGGTCGTCATCATCCTCAGCAGCAACATCTCCATCATCATGAACATCGTCGTCATCAACGCCATCTTCTGGACGATGATGATGATCACCGTCATCGTCATCGTCATCGTCATCATCATCGTCATCATCATCATCATCATCATCATCATCATCATCATCGGCATCATCATCATCATCATCATCATCATCGGCATCATCATCATCATCATCATCATCATCATCATCATCATCACCATCAGCATCGTTATCGTCAGCACTGTCATCTTCGTCATCGTCACCATCAACCGCATCATCATCGTGACCATCGTCATCAACAGCATCACCACCAACATCATCATCTGCATCATCATCAGCCGCATCACCATCATGATCATCCGCATCCGCATCATCATCATCATCATCATCATCATCATCATCATCATCATCATCATCATCATCATCATCCGAATCATCATCATCATCATCATCATCATCATCATCATCTGCATCATCATCATCATCATCATCATCATCATCATCATCATACTCATCATCTTCAGCATCATCATTTTCGTCATCATCATCATCACCATCATCATCATCGTCATCATCATCATCATCATCATCATCATCATCATCATCATCATCAACACCATCATCGTCATCATCGTCTTCGTACCAGTCGAATGGGGCTACCTCCTCTTCCTCCTCATCTTCCTCCCACTCCCTCTCCTCCTCCTCCTCCTCATCCGACCTCCTCCACCTCCTCCGTTCCTCCGCAGCCCACTCTGTTCGTCCTCCTCCGAACTCCGACGGCCTCCGACGCAGGTGTCCGCAAGTCTCCCGACGCATCCCCGAAGCCCCCCGAAGCCACCAGTGGGCCTGGAACGCCCTCGGCAACTCTCGGGCGATTCGCCGGCCCAACGGGCCAGAGGCGTGCTAAGATCTCCGGTAACTTGTTAACAATATTTCTAGTTCGCGCGCGCGGAGCGGCCCCTGGGGGCCCCCGGACGAAAAGTACCCCGGCAAGGTCCCGAGAGAAGCCCGGGAGAAGCCACCAGACCACTCCAGGGGAGGGTATTTTTCGACACCCCTCACGAGGATCGTGGCCTCCGAGGGGGGAGCCGCAATCGACTACCCCCAAGAGCCCCCCAAGAGGCCCTGGGGGCCTCCAAAACGCCGCCAAGGAGCCCCAAGAGACTCCCAAGAGGTCCCCAAGAGGCCCCCAAGAGGCCCTAAAGAGGGCTCCAGGGCTGGCGGCATGAGCGAAGCGATTAAATAACGCCAGTAGCTCGGGCACCCGGGCTGGTTGCGGCGATCGCCCCTGGAACGCTGTCGGCGAGGCGCAGCTGCTGGCTTACACATCGTAGCCTTCAAAAGCGAACGCATGGAACTTACCCCACCTTCGGAACGCCGCCACTGAGGCCCTCGGTGGAGCCCACGAAACGTGTCAGGGAGTGCCGAAATGGGGGTGACGGCTCCCTATGGGGCCAGGAAGCGCTGTCCTGGGCGGGGGAGACGCATGCGGACTGCGCCACTGGGGCCGTCGGTGGAACTCCTTGTGGGGCCACGAAACGTTGTCCTGGGCGGGGGAGGCGCACGCGAACTGCGCCAATGGGGCCTTCGGTGGAGCTCCCCATGGGGCCACGAAGCGGTGTTCTGGGCGGGGGAGACGCATGCGAACTGCGCCTCTGGGGCCTTCGGTGGAGCTCCCTGTGGGGCCACGAAACGTTTTCCTGGGCAGGGGAGACGCATGCGAACTGCGCCCCTGGGCCTTCGGTGGGGATCCCTATGGGGCCACGAAGCGCTGTCCTGCGCGGGGGAGACGCATGCGAACTGCGCCACTGGGACTTCGGTGGCGTTCCCTATGAGGCCACGAAGCGCTGTCCTGGATGGGGGAGACGCATGCGAACTGTGCCACTGGGGTGTCACTGGGACCTTAGGTGGAGCTCCCTATGGGGCCACGGAGCGCTGTCCTGGGCGGGGGAGACGCATGCGAACTGCGTCACTGGGGCCCTCGGTGGGGCTCCCCATGGGGCCACGAACCACTGTCCTGGGCGGGGGAGACGCATGCGAACTGCGCCACTGGGACCTTAGGTGGCGCCCCCTATGGGGTCACGAAGCGCTGTCCTGGGCGGGGGAGACGCATGCGAACTGCGCCACGGGGACACTCGGTGGAGTTCCCTATGGGGCCACGAAGCGCTGTCCTGGGCGGGGGAGACGCGTGCGAACTGCGCCAATGGGGCCGTCGGTAGGGGCTCCCCATGGGGCCACGAAGCGCTGTCCTGGGCGGGGGAGACGCATGCGAACTGCGCCACTGGGGCCTTCGGTGGAGCTCCCTGTGGGGGCACGAAGGTCTGTCCTGGGCGGGGGAGACGCATGCGACCTGCGCTCCTGGGCCTTCGGTGGGGATCCCTATGGGGCCACGAAGCGCTGTCCTGGGCGGGGGAGACGCATGCGAACTGCGCCACTGTGACTTCGGTGGCGTTCCCTATTGGGCCACGAAGCGCTGTCCTGGATGGGGGAGACGCATGCGAACTGTGCCACTGGGGTGCCAATGGGACCTTAGGTGGAGCTCCCTATGGGGCCACGAAGCGCTGTCCTGGGCGGGGGAGACGCATGCGAACTGCGTCACTGGGGCCCTCGGTGGGCTCCCTGTGGGGCCACGAAACACTGTCCTGGGCGGGGGAGACGCATGCGAACTGCGCCAATGGGGCCTTCGGTGGGGCTCCCCATGGGGCCACGAAGCGCTGTCCTGGGCGGGGGAGACGCATGCGAACTGCGCCACTGGGGCCTTCGGTGGAGCTCCCTGTGGGGGCACGAAGGTCTGTCCTGGGCGGGGGAGACGCATGCGACCTGCGCTCCTGGGCCTTCGGTGGGGATCCCTATGGGGCCA
Source organism: Prorocentrum cordatum (assembly GCA_963575745.1). Taxonomy (NCBI): domain Eukaryota; class Dinophyceae; order Prorocentrales; family Prorocentraceae; genus Prorocentrum; species Prorocentrum cordatum. The sequence continues at coordinate 109,323 of CAUYUJ010021269.1, forward strand.
CGAAGCGCTGTCCTGGGCGGGGGAGACGCATGCGAACTGCGCCACTGTGACTTCGGTGGCGTTCCCTATTGGGCCACGAAGCGCTGTCCTGGATGGGGGAGACGCATGCGAACTGTGCCACTGGGGTGCCACTGGGACTTTCGGTGGAGCTCCCTATGGGGCCACGGAGCGCTGTCCTGGGCGGGGGAGACGCATGCGAACTGCGTCACTGGGGCCCCCGGTGGGGATCCCTATGGGGCCACGAAACACTGTCCTGGGCGGGGGAGACGCATGCGAACTGCGCCAATGGGGCCTTAGGTGGCGCTCCCTATGGGGCCACGAAGCGCTGTACTGGGTGGGGGAGACGCATGCGAACTGCGCCACGGGGACCTTCGGTGGAGCTCCCTATGCGGCCACGAAACGTGTAAGGGGTGTGCCGAAGCTGATGGCGATGATTGTGACGATGACGGAGATGATGATGACGACGATGGTGACTGCGACGATGACGATGATGACGTCGATGATGATGCTGATGGTGATGACGATGATGATGTTGTTGATAGTGATGATGATGATGATGATGATGATGATGATGATGATGATGATGATGATGGTGATGATGATGATGATGAGGAGGAGGAGGAGGAGGAGGAGGAGGAGGAGGATGATGATGATGATGATGATGATGATGATGATGATAAGGATGGAAAGAGGGAGGAGGGGGAGGAGGAAGGATAGGAGCGCGGGGCACCGTCTCTTCAAAACGAGGACCCAACACCACAGGATGGTTGCGTGACGATGACGAGGAGGGAGGAGGGGAGGAGGAGAGGAGGAGGAGAGGACGCGGGGCGCTGTCTCTTCAAACCGCGGACCCAACACCACAGGATGGTTGGGAATAATCCCCAGGCTATTTTTGGACAATTTTTGGACGATCTTGAAGGTATTTTTATTTTTCGTCGAAAATCCTCCTGTAGGGGGACAGGCCCGACTTACGGCTACTCGTCCTCCAGGAGGGGCCTGGGTCAAGGTGGTACGCGGCCGGCGCCCGGCGTGGGGGATGGGGGCGGGCGCGTTGTCCAGGGGCCCCCGGCGGGCTGCTGGGACACAGGCGGGGCGCGGTGTCCAGGGGCCCCTGGCGGTTAGTGAAAACGACCCGAGGCCCCAACCTGGCGGGCGCAGGCCTGGAAAATAACGGCCACGGCGCCCTCTCGAGAGCCGAAAACGGACAATTCACTAATCGACGTGTCACCGTTGGGGGTTCTGTCAACCTCCGAGTCATAGCTCGGCTCTGCCGCGGTCGTCCGGGGCGATCTGGAGACCCCCGGATCGCCATCGCCGAGGCGCAGCCGCGTGGAAACTCGCCATGAACCGACGATAGCGTCCGAAAACCTCGAACCTCGCATCCAAGATCCGGCGTCGCGAAAACAGTGCAACATCGCGAGAAGCCTCGACTGGAGCCCCAGACCCCATCTCTTCGGGCGTCCGTCGGGCCGGATGGCTCTGTGATGGCCACAGGGCCCGCAGCGGCGAACCTCGAGCCTCGAGAGGTCGAGGGGGGGGGTGGGCGCGCCTCGAGCCTCGAGAGGTCGAGGGGGAGGGGGGGCGCGCCTCGAGCCTCGAGAGGTCGAGGGGGAGGCTCCTCCACCTCCTCCTCCTCCGCCTCCTCCTCCTCTTCTTCTTCCTCCTCCTCCTCCTCCTCCTCCTCTTCTTCTTCCTCCTCCTCCTCCTCCTCCTCCTCCTCCTCCTCCTCCTCTTCCTCCTCCTCCTCCTCCTCCTCCTTCTCCTCCTCCTCCTCCTCCTCCTCCTCCTCCTATTCCGGGGGGATGGCTGGGGCGCGGTGTCCAGGGGCCCCAGCGGGCTGCTGGAGTACAGGATGGCCTCGGCGCGCGCGGCCTCGCCCCTCTCGGAGAAGTCCTCCGCGGGGGGCCACGCTGCGCGCCGGGCTGCTCGGCGCTCCGACCTGTGCCTTCGTCGTCGTCGTCGTCGTCGTCGTCGTCGTCGTCGTCGTCGTCGTCGTCGTCGTCGTCGTCGTCCTGGTCGTCTTGGTCGTCGTCGTCGGCGCCTTCGTCGTCGTCGTCGTCGTCGTCGTGGTCGTGGTCGTGGTCGTGGTCGTGGTCGTGGTCGTGGTCGTGGCCGTCGCCACTGCCGCCGTCGTCGCAGGACGGGTCGTGGTCGAGGATTGCCTGTCTGGGTGTGCCCGGACCTCCAGGCGCCTCTGAGGACCTCCGGGAGGCCCCTGGGGAGGGGGAGAAAAAGGGGGGGAGGGAGGGGAGAACGGGGGAGGGAAGGGGGAGGGAGGAGCAGGGAGGGTAGGAGTAGTAGGATAATGCAGAGGAGAGGAGGAGGAGGAGGAGGAGGAGGAGGAGGAGGAGGAGGAGGAGGAGGGGAGGAGGAGGAGGAGAGAGGAGGAGGAGGAGGAGGAGGAGGGAGCAGGGACCGGAGGGCGAAGAGGGCATCCGGGGACCTCCAGGCGTGGCGCGCGGGGCGCCGTCCAGCGGCTTGAGCGGGCCGCCGAGCGCGGGGACGGACAGCTGCACCTCGGGGGCGGGGGGGAGGCGGGGGAGGGGGAGGGCGGAAAAGCGACGAGGGAAGGAGAAGGGGGAGGAGGGGAGGATGGGGAGGAGGGGAAGGAGGGGAAGGAGGGGAGGGACGGGGGAGAGGAGGGGGGGAATGGAGGGGAGAGACGGGGGGGGGGGCGGGGGGGGGGAAAGGCGGGCGATGGGGGAGAAGGGGGGGGGGGAACGAGAGGGGTAGAGGGGGGGGGAAGGATGGTAAAAGAGGGGACGGACGGAGAGGGGAGGGGGCAGGAGTAGGAGTAGTAGGATCATGAAAAGGAGGAGGGGGAGGAGGAGGAGTCGCCATCCACCAGAGAACGTCGTCATCTCGCCCCGCCCCGCAGCAGCCTTCGAAGGCCACGATGTCGCACAGCCAGCACCTTAGCTCTGGCCTGTAACAGCTGAGCCACTTTCGGCTTCTGCCTCCAATTCCTGAGCTTGTTATAGCAATTGAACAACAAATCTAAGGCGATGGCGCAAGATACCTGCGAGTCCAGGTCTCCTGGCCAAACGTGAGGGCACAATCTTTCAGGACCCGACAAATTCCGAAACGACCCCTGGAGAAGAGGCAACAACTCTAAAACCGTGGGCTCAGAAACGGGGCACTTGACATAGTGACACACATCATCACCTCCTACATTGGCGCACCCAAATCGGCACCCCTCAGCCCTATGATGGTACCTACGCGTTGTACTCCAGGCGTTACACATGGATTTGATGACACTAGACATGATAAAATTTGGAACATGCTGACCTACACGACCTAACTTAATCTGTAAAGTAATCGCATTGGCTTGGCTCACGACTTGAGGGCCCAGAAAGTACCCAGAGCGGACCAACAAGGCCTCACAACACGGAATACCAGGGAACAACTGCTGGAGCCTCTTCAAGACCTGCGCCTGGAAACCTTTTTTCTCGGGGTCCTCTGGCATCTTCGGGAGGCTATCTAGCATGCGGCAGACCCTGTCCAGCTGGTACAAGCTGGACTCCTGGAACAAGGGATTGAACGAATGGCTAAGCAAGTATTCATCGCTATCAACCAGCTCATTGTACATGTTAATCAACTTCGGAAATATTTCGCTTTTCTTAGCCGTTCTATATCGGGCGGCCATGCACAACTGGCGGAGTTGCGGCACCTTCAGCTTGATGCCAACACTCTCCAAGTCAAAGAAGGCAGCACGAGGTACCGCATGACGCGGCCCATTCACGAGCAGCTGCAGACACTCATCCTCCAGACGGAACGCAGCTGCTGGGGGCTCGAAGAACTGCCCGACGAATTGCGTGACCGACAGGGCTAGAGTCTTATAGCTCAGGAGGTTCTCAACGAAGCTCATACCCAATCCTCGAATCTCCCTCACCCTCCTCACATACTTGATAAGCGGGTCCCTCCAGCTGACCTCATCACCTCCTCTACCCAAGAAAATGCCTAAGTATTTTCCGTTCACCATAATACGAATGCTCCCAAGATCAATGCCCATCTCCTCAAACCTGTCTCTAATATACTCCTCGGAATACGCAGCCATGAAAACGATCACGCTCTTACGTGGGTTCAAGAACAACCCTGTCGCCAGACCACACTGCTGCATAATAACTAGCACGATGGGAACAGAGGAGAACAGGTTCCGCGACCCGTGCATCAAATCGTCAGCAAAGGCGCACAGGCAAGACTCTGGAGACGGCAGAGCACACATGAGAGCACGCACCACAGGATCTAGAGCTATGGCGAATACCGATCCCGAGGCTGGACATCCCTGCTTGATCCCCGAGGAAATCATAAAACCCGCGAAGCGACCTCCAGAGAGAACGATCGTGACCTGAATGCCCGAATAGAGGAACCGAAACGCTCGAATGATGAAGGACGGGACGCCCATCTCCTCAAGCACCCACCATATCCAATCATGATTCAGAGAAGGAAAGGCGGCACGCACATCTAGAAGGATGCCTCCGGTGTCCCTCTCCCCGGCGACACAGAACCAGACGGCCAGCTTAGAGTTGGCTTCAAGAACGTTGTCGTTCAAATACCGACGCATGACAAAGCCACGCTGAGGCTCGGCACAGGATATCGATGCTTGTTTGGCAAGGCCCCAATTCAACCACCCACTTAGAATCTTGTTATCTGTGTTGCCCAGACATATAGGCCGAGTCTCAGACGGGCTCTTAATCAGCTCATCGATGCACTCAGGAATCTCGCCCTTGGGGATAAAAGCGGCGAGACACTCGTTAAAGGTGGTGGCGTCGCAGACGTCGCCCTCCAGAAGGGCCTGGTACGCCTGAAACAAGACCTGAGCACCTAACTCCCCACAATGAGAGTAGCAGCTGTACGGGACACCGTCAGGTCCTGGAGCCGAATCCCGATACCTCCGAAGCCCCTGCAAAAACTGCTCGTAGTCGACAGTCCAGAGAACACGATCCGAAGCTTTCTGCACGAATCTTCTAAAAGGCTCGCGATACTCAGGATCCCGAGGACGATTTGCGTGGACCTGCCCCCAGTGGTCGGCCAAGAGTTCAGCGCTACCCTCGAGAGTGTCGGGAACACTACCGTCTGGAGCTTCAACTCCAGCGAGAACTATTCGACGATTGCGGGCCCTCCAGACCTGCAGGTGCCTCTGAAGTTGCTGTGCTTTCTTAACCTTATACTCCTCGGAAAGCTGCGGCGTCGAAAACAACTCCTTCACCTCCTCCTCCAAAACCGCTTGGGAACAGCTCCTCATCCGTTCCATGAAACCAGCGTAGTTCACCCAAAACATCCCATCCAAATCAATAAACTGGCACAGATCAGGATAAGCTCGCACAGCTTTCTTCACTACACGGCTGTTGTCCAGCGTCATCGCACGGAGCACGGCGAAGAACCAGGACAACTTCTCTTGGTTAGTCGATGGACCATCCACGGAGAGACCTTCTTTCACCTGCCGAGCTGCCTCGTGAAAAACTTCTTTTAGGGCCCGAAGGCGACACCAAGCATCCCTGAACTCAGGCATATCCCTCCAGAGGTCCTGGACCAGGTCCGAAAACTGCGGCTTTCTCACGATCCACGAGGCAATTCTAGGGAAAGACGCCTTGTAGCCTGGGTTCAGCTGGACATACAGCGGCGTGTGGTCGCTAGGTCTGGTTAGGTCAGTCACTGGCCAGAGCACACCAGCCATCGGCTTCAAATCCATCAAGTGCCCAGAGTCCAAAGACGTGTACACTCTATCTAATCGGCTAGCAGAAACCAGCTGCTCACCGTGCTTAACTCTGAAGGTAGGGTTGAGCTGGGTCAGCTCGCAGAGAGTGGGGAAAGTGTTGGCGAAGAAGGCTCCTACCGTATCTGTTTTACTCGACACAGGTTCAGCACGAAGAAAAAGCCGAGAATCCCCAGGATCAAGACAGTTGAAATCTCCCAAAATCCATGACGCGTATTTCGAGGAAGGTTGGATACATGTAGCCACCTGCCTAATCAACCCATATTTCTGACTGTTACTGAGACTTGGATTTATGTGGATGTTGCTAACTGTCATACATCCTAGCTTTCCCCGGAGATGAAGATGGTGGCACCGCCCCTTGGCGATAACCTCGTGCTTGACATGCACAAAGTACTGTAAAAAAGAACGGCGGATCAGGATCACAGACCCTCCAGCAGCCTGGCCCGAGAGAAAAGTACCCCAGCCTCGAAAATGCTGGACATCAGCAAGCAGAAGACCCAGATCTTCACGGCACCCATGACACTCCTGCAAAACTACAATGTCGGACTTCTCGCACAGCTTCATGACAGTCGCTCTCGTACGAGCTTGTGTCTCCACATCAGCATAGGTAGATCCAAACAAAGTGTGAGTGTTCCACGTCGTGATTCTGAATCTCTCTCGCACGATGAACGGCAACTCTAGCACCTGGTCGGACAGGGTGTCGCCCCATTCGCCATCCTCATCACTGGACTCCTCTGACGAGCTGGCAGAGGTATCGCTTACCGACGAGGACGAGGCCGAGGAAGCCGAAGAACAAAATCGCATATGATCCAGCTGCCGTTGAAGAGAGAGAGAGCTGCGGCTATTTGCACAGCTCGAATTCCTTACATGTCCCTGTGCTGGTTGCGTAATCTCCTACTCATTGAGCAGGCGCAGCATGCGGTCGACGTCGGCCTGGTCGAAGCCAAAGTGGTTGATGTCGTCCGTGGCCGAGCACAGCATCCGATTGAGCGGGTCCACCACACCCCTGAAGAGGATCCAGATGTCGCCGTCCTTAATGAAGTAGAACTCGTTGCGAAAGCCGTTGGCTCCCATCCGAACACTCTGAGACCAATGATTTTTCTTCACCATCAGCTCCTTCACGGTAGACCAAACTCGTCCAAGCTGGCGCTGACGACTGCGTACGTCACCTGGTAGATCACTTCGAACTCGAATATCATGTGAAGATTGGTCTCTTGCATCACGCCAGCACATCGGGTACTCTGTCATGAAGTCGTGAAACTCGCGCGCCTGCGCGGCCGTCTCGAAGTGGACGCTGTAGCTCTGGGAGATCCGCGCGAACTTGGCAGTCATGTGCTCACTCATGTGACGGCTGACGTGCCCTTTGAGCTGCTCGAAGTGGGCCATGCGAGCAGCTGACAGAAGCGGTCGTGGAAATCCGCTGATCCAACGGCGACGATCATCAGGCTCATCATCTGGTACGGCACGGCCAGAAGGCCCCGCACTCGCTGAACGTGAGTACTTCGTAGGTCTTGAACCCGACCCCGCTGAGGTAGCAGCCTGCGATGCGGTCTTGATCTCGGCGCGCATGGAGTCCATGTCCCTCTTCACGTTGGCGGTGAGGTCGTCCATCTGCTTGGCCAACCTGGCGTCCGTTTGACTCGCACCAGCAGGAAGACGAGCCAGAGAGTTCTCAATGGAGATGACCTTGGCCTCCAGCGTCGCGATCTTGCCTATCTCATTCATGGCCCTCTGCTGGGCCTCCGTGATCACCTGCATCTTCTCCTCCATCCGCTTGTTGCATCTGGTGTTCTCCTCCATCGCAGCGGCGATCCGCTCGAGCGCAGACGAGGGCACCGTCGTAATGGCCTCCTCGTCCTCGGCAGCCCCGCCAGAGGCAGCGACACCCGACATGGCAGCACTGGGAGCGCGGCGGAGCAGAGTGAACTGCTCCCAGAAGCCGTGGGGCCTGTCCCCGAAAGCCCTCTGAGCCTCCCCGTCGGCTGCACCAAGGATCAAATCCCAGGGCCAGATTTGAGCCTTGAGCCAAAATGGCTACGGAGGAGGGGGAGGAGGAGGAGGAGGAGGAGGAGGAGCAGCAGAACAATTCCTGGAATTAAGCAGCGATGCTTCAATACACCCTCCTGTCACACATGCGCTGCTCAATAGTTGCTCAAACTTCGTCCGTTGCCACTGAAAACTGTGCCCCTTTGAAAAATGAGCACCCTATCGGCGCGGCATTCAGACGAGACCTCCGTTTTGAAAAGAGAACTGCCTAGTTTTGCGTCATTCCCGCGAATTTAAATGAAACGCAATGTACGATCGTAATGTAAAACGGAAGGTCTCACAATCATCCCGCTTTGAACAAGAATCGCCTGTGCTCCATATGGTAGCTATTGCACAAATTTACACGTGTGGTCGCTAGTATGGAAACATCTAATGTGGCAGACTCCAAGTATGGAAACCTCTAACGCTCCATAGTTGCGTTCACGCTTCGGGCCCTTCATGTTGCAAGCGGTTCAGGCAAGAACCCATATACGAAAATGCACACCCTTCATCACACGCGCAACAGGTGGAACAAACATTTGCTCGGCGCGAAGGCGAGAGTTCCATTTCGAACACGTACCGCAATGAATCATCGCACCTGCTATACATTCTCTTGAGGCAAATGCGTGCAACGTTACGGCGAGAGCGTATTTGTCTTGACGGGAACCGCCCTCCATCAATGTAGCCTTTGCAACATTATCAAACGAATGTGCGCGGCGACAAGGCGAGAATCCCGTTTTGAAACGGGATTGCCGTTCGAAGGACATGTCAGAACCCACCCATGTCCGTCCCTGTCGACCATTGTCGAAATTGCCTGATCATGGTCGGCAAACTACATCCCTGACAAGGAGGTCGCTAAATGCGGAAATGTGGCTTGGATGTCCAAAGACAAACAATCCGGAATCAGCATATTCCAGTCCTGATCCCGCGTGGAAGCCTTAGCGGATCGACCGATCTGCCGCTCTCGCACATACCTCAGCAAGTCCCGAGAACCTGTCGCCAGATATGAAGGATCGGGTCCTTCCGCTGGGGTGCTGTTGGTGGGTTCTGGAATGCTTGGGGGGCGAGAAAGGGTTCGTCTCCCCCGCCCCCTTCGCCGGCTTCGCCGGGAAAGGGATGGGCAGGAGGTCTCCACCCCTGCGATTTTTTTTCAATTCGGAGTGTTTGTAGCACCGCGCCCACTTGAACCGGAAGACTGCGCTGCACTCTGTGACTCTGCGGATGGGTGCTGCTTCTCTCCCGGGCCAGGAGCCGCAGGGGGAGAGTCGGCATCGCCCAGACCGACTAGGTCGGCACCGCGACCATTGCACTTCTCCGAGCCATCACGTACGCGAGCAGCCGCGCCACTGGCTAAACCTGTAGCGGGAGGCTGCGCGTCGAGCGCCCTTGCTTTCTGATGGAAAAGAATAGCTCCAACTTCCAGACTGGCCCTTTGAAAGGCCGCTAGAAGTCTGTCGGACTGAAGCCATTCCCGGAACTTCTCTTTGGTTATTCTCAATGCGCTCGAAAACGTCCCGGTTTTGAGCAGGCAGTGTCCTCCCGCTCTGATCGCAATCTCGCCCTCCAAGAACATGCGATCCAATCTGACGCGAAAACCACCAGCGCACTCGACTGGTCAGACCGGCCGATGGATAAGCATCGGTCGACGGCGCAGCGGCCCCAAGGATGGCTGGAATGCACGCGCGAAACGCACAACCGCGAACATCGCGGTGAGAACGTCGCACCAACTGCCGCGATGACATCAACGGTCATCAGACGCCCGCGACAGATCGTGCATCCGTCAGTGAAGAAGCAGTCGATTCATCGGAGCACCAGCGTGATTACGGGGCGCAGCTACGACGCGTGACAGAAAAACGCGCGCCGCGCCAACTGTCGGACGCGAAATGCTCTCAGGCAGATGCCACTGCCACCCGACGCGCCGCAACTTTGCGGTGCCCGTGAAATGAGCGGCCTGCCGTGCGTTGCGGCTGCCGCGGCATCGCCCGGAAACGGCGCGCGCGTTGGCTCGCGGACTTCGCGCGCCACCGATGCGAAACGCACGGGCAGCGCCAGCACTTCTGCAACCAAGGCAAATCAATGAAGAGGAACCCAGCCCGGTCGCCCTCGAAGGCGCCCGCTGAACGCTGGGCCACGTGGGCCCCGATGAGGGCTCCCATGTGCCCGGGCGCGCAATTCTGGAGCCGAAGCGCGCTGGCCGCTGGGGGGCCCGCTAGGGCTCCAGCCGAACTGGACGCCCGTCGGGCCAGCCCGTCGGACCTGGGCGCGGCTCATGCAAGCGACGTGCGTGCAGGAGCTCTGCCATCCCTTCCAGGTGTGGGTCAGCCGTGGTCCAGGCGTGGTTTAGGCGCGGTCAGGCGAGGTTCAGGCGCATATAGTTGAGGCGCAGTTCAGCCGTGGCGCTGGCGCGACCCCAACAATCGAAATTCAAATATGAAATCTGGCATCTGAGTGAAGCGTGGTTCAGCCGTGTTTCAGGCGCGGCTCAAGCGTGGTTCAGGCGTGTTTCATGCCTGGTTCACGCGCGGTGCAGACGCGCCGCGGGCGCGACGCAAGAGAACTGGATGCAAGTAGGAATTATGACATCCCTATCAGGTGTGGTACACGGGTGGCCCAAGCGTGATCCAGGTGTAGTGCAGCCGCGGTTCAGGTGTTGTTCAGATTCGGTTCAGCCGCGGCGCGGGCACGACTCGAGAAGCGAACTGCAATCAGGAGCTCCGGCATGCGTGTTAGGCGTTGTTCAGGCGTGGTTCAGGCGTGTTTCAAGCGTGGTTCAAGCTTGCTTCAGGCGAGGCTCAGTCACGGAAGTGGCGCGACCCAAACAAACGACATGCAAATGGGAACTGTGGCATCCGACTGAGATGTGGTTACGCAGTGGCTCAAGCGTGGTTCCGGTGTGGTTCAGCCGTGGTTCAAGTGTGGCTGACGGGCGCTGTTCTACCGTGGCGCTGGCGCGATTCAAATGCACGAAATGCAAGTCGGAACTCTGGCGACCGCTTCAGGTCTGGTCCAACCATGGTTTGGGCGTGGTTCAGGTGTGGTTCAGGCGCGGTTCCAATGTGTTTCATTCGCGGATCAGGTGTAGCGCTGGCGTGGCTCAAGCACGCTGGATGCCATCAGAAAACATAGCATCCGTTTCAGGTGTGGTACGGCCGTGGTTCAAGCGTGGCTCAGGTGTAGTTCAGCCATGGTTCGGGTGTTGTTCATGTGCGGTTCAGCCATGGCGCGGGCGCGACTGAAACGAACAAGCTGTGAAGAGGACCTCTGGCATCCGTGACAGGTGCGGCTCAGCCATGGTCCAGCCATGGTTCAGGCCCGCAAGCGCGGTTCAGCCGCGGCGCGCGCGCGATTCATACAGACGAAATGCATGTCAGAACCCTGCCGCCCGATTCAGGCGTGAGTCAGCCATGGTCCAGGCGTTGTTCAGGTGTGGTACAGGCGCGGTTCAGGCGTGGTTCAGGTGCGAATCAGCAGCGGCGCGGACGCAACCCAAGCAAGCGAAGTGCAAGTAAAAACTCGGGCGTTCCTGTATCGTGTGGTTCAGCCATGGATCAGGCCTGGCTCAGGTGTGGCTCAGGCGTGGCTCAGTTTTGATCACGGCGCAGTTCAGCTGTGGCGCAGTGCGGTTCAAGCAAGCGAAACGCAAGTACGAACTCTGGCGCCCGTCCCAAGTGAAATCTAGCCACGCTTCAGGCGTAGTGCAGGCGTGGCGCAGGCGCGGTTCAGGCGTTGTTCAGGCGCGCTTCAGCCGCGGCAAAGGCGTGACTGACGCCAACGACATGCAAGCAGGAACTCTAGCACCCGGTTGAGGCGTGGCTCAGCCATCCTGGACCACGTGTACTTCACCCTCGTGCAGGACTTGGGACATATTATGAATATGGAGACGGATGCCTAGAGTTGCAAGTTGGACGGCCTATTCTGGGCTCTTGCGTTGGCCCCAAAACCGACTGCAATATTTTAGTCGCAGCATCCAGGGCGGGGATTTCCAATGATTTCGGGACACCGTGGGCAGTTCGGATGACAGCCCTGAGGCTTCTAGTACGCCTTCTGCCCAAGGCCAAGCGCTGCAGGAGTCACGCGTTGCTGCAGGGCTGTTGCATGACGACTTTCAAGCAGGTCCCCTCCCCGCTGAGCTCGGCCCACGCATTCTAGATGAGCTGCTCGAGCAAGTCGGCAAGGTCATCGATCTTGAACATGCCGCCGAGCACAGTAAAGATGGAGAGGAACGGCGGGAATGGGTTCAGGCATCTATGAGAGGGGGGGCGGGATGGGCGCATGAGTGGACCAAAAAGTCAGAATCTTGGCAGCCTGTCGCAGGCTCTCGCCAGCAACGGTTTTCTGGGCTCCCTCGTCATATTTTCCAGGTTGAGGCCGATCGTCTAAACAATACTTGGGAAATCCAACCTCGGGGATCTTCTGATCCGGGCCTGTAAATCAGGCCTGGCAGGGTCCTGCAGAATCCTGCAAAAATCCTGCGCCCAAGCCTGGGTCCATGCGAAGGGTCCTGCAAGATGCTGCAGGATCCTGCACCCAAGCCCGGGTCAATGCGACCCTGGCCCTGCAGGATCCCGCAAGTTTCAGCGCTCTGGCTGACCCCCGTTTGCACTGGCCCCCGTCTCCTGAGCCCCAACTGTTGACCTCGGGCCTCTCGGCCCCCGGAAGGTTTCGCGCAGCTTCCCGCGAAGCGCGGCCTCCACTTGGGATGGAGTGCCCCCCCCGTCGTTTTGCCGTGCTCGACGAGGGGCAAACTGATCTAATCTGCCGCGTGATTGATCGGGGATCTTCTGACTCGGGTCAATCCAGACCCGGGTCAGCCAGGCCTTGCAGACTCCTGCAAGATCCTGCACCCAAGCCCGGGTCAATGCGAAAGATCCTGCAGGATCCTGCACCCAAACCCGGGTCAATCCCACCAGCCCTCTGGGCGTAGGTGGTTCCGGGAGTTTCCTCTTCCAACCTCCTTCATCCCCTTCGGGGAGGGGTTTACCCCTCCCCCTAATCCCCTCCCCTGGACTTGGACGGGGGGGGGCGCTGGTAGTTGGAGCGTCCAAAACAGCCTCGGCGAGGAAGCCAAGATCATAGGTTTTACTAGGGTTTTGGGTTTTGGCCGATTTGGGAGGCTCCCGAGGGGGGAGGTTAATTGAGGGACCCCTTTCCTTTGATCGATCACCTCCAAGATGGCCCCAAGAGCGCTCCCAAGGCTCCCAAGAGCGCCCCAAGAGGGCCTCAATGGGGCGCCCAGGAGGTCCCAAGATGCGACCAGGAGGCCCCAAGAGGCCTCCAAGAGTCCCCCAAAATACCCCCAAGAGGCCCCAAAAGGCTCCCACGAGGCACCCAAGACGGTCCAAGAAGCTCCCGGGACCGCCACGAGGCCCCCAAGACGCCCCAAGAGACCTCAAAGAGTATCACAAAAGACATCCCAAGAGACCCCGCGAGGCATTCAAGAGGGCTTTGACTCTTCTGATCGCCCTTATCCTCCTCCTCCTCCTCCTCCTCCTCCTCCTTCTCCTCCTCCCCCTCATCATCACCATCATCATCATCATCACCATCACCATCACCATCGTCAAGACCACCACCATCATCGTCATCAGCAGCATCATCAATATCAACATCAACATCATCATCCGCCTATTCCTCCTCCTCCTCATTCCTCCCTGCCCACCCTCATCATCCTCCTCTTCCGCCTCCGACTCCTCCTCCATCCCCCCCCCCCCTTGGGGTACGACGGCCTCCCCAGCCCCTTGTTCCTCAGTGTGCTGCCCCGTTTCCATGATTATCTCTCCTCGCCTGGGCGTCGTTTCTGGATGGGCTGGTGGGGATATTTTTTTGATTGGCGGCTCCAAGGAAAAGTCCAAGAAGCGGGGCGGGCGCGTCTTGGGCACAGGGCGAGATAATTGGCTACGAAGGCGCCTGGGCCAACGTATCAGATGCACCTGCAAGAGGCAAAATGCCCCTCGTTAAGCTGCGAGCCACCCGAGAACGGGAAAGCAAGCACCAGTCGTGAATGGCGGAGAGGAGTCGCACAGTGGCGCCAGTTCGAACCATCCAGTTTACAGAGCACAGGCTGGGGCAGGGCAACCAGGTGGCAGGACAGTGGGCACGTGAGGCCGTACCGCTCACCACTGCGAGGTGGGAGAGGGGGGAAAGCGCGGGCAGAAGAGGAAACAGGTAAGCCTCACTCACGTGGACTCCTGGGCGCGATACGACGTGAGCCAACGACCATTGAACTGACGTCGAGACCGCCGCAGAGTCTGCACCTTGACTGCCTGACCCGGGGCGACGGGGGAAACGGCAGCAAGTGTGACCGAGCACCATGGACCATCCCGTAGGAGAGCATGAGTACAGTCAAAGGATGAACCACTTGAGTAGTACCAGGAGCACGATGATGGCTCCCGCCCACGGGTGAAACACGTTGTCGGCGAACAGCGCAGGCAGCTTACCCCACACGGTGGACGGGGGGAGCAAGCGGCGCGCGTCAATCGGGAGCCGTGGTGGACCAGAAGGGGGAACGTCGACAGACGAGCAAAGGGTGTAGCACTTGCCGTACCGCATCCATTCCAGGTCCAGCCCCCGGTGGTGCCGGGGCAGGCAGGGGCCCGAGCAGCCAGAGCAACACCAGGTGGCAGTGCGGCCCGCCCTCACCAGGGAGCGCTGCGGGAGATCTGCCAGTGGTGTGTAGACCCGAGTGCTCCACGAGCCTCGGTGGGGGGGAAGTCGTGTGCGTCCGAATCCACAGGAGGAGGAGAGGGGGGGAGGAGGAGGCGCAGCCGATAGCCGCAAAATCAGTTGAATGAAAGGAGGGGGAGGCGTCGCCACAGCTGGTACAGCGAGACCCAGGCCACTGTGATCGCACCGCGCGATGCGGAGGACCTCGGTCACGGGGGGAACAGGGTGCCTGAAGATGCTGGGGGACGCCGTGTCCCAGTTGCAGGGCCGCGACGTCGGGGGGGAAGCACGTGAGGTGCAACGCGTCGGAGTTTTTTTTTCTGGTGGGGATACGCGAAGCGTCAAGAATTCGACCCTGGCCCTGCAAGATCCTGCAAGATCGGGCGCTCTGGCTGACGCCCGTTTGCATTGGCCCCCGTCTATGGGGCATATGCCGACTCAAGTGCAGGGAGCTATCTTTAAGTCGGGCCTGTCCCCCTACAGGGGGATTTTCGATGAAAAATACAAAAATACTTCAAAACTCATCAAAAATAATCCAAACATAATCTTGGGACTTTTCTTTAAAATGTTTTTTTGCCTTCTTGGGGTATTTTGGGGTAATTTTATTTTTCGTCGAACATCCCCCTGTAGGGGGACGCGCCCGACATAAAGCTATCTCGACCCTCATGCTGGCATTGAAACAACAGGACTCCTCCCAATCTAAGCCGGCTTTCAGGTCCTTCGGCAAGCTGCCTGCTCTGCATCGTGCGCGGGTCCGACAACGGCAATCGGCGGCCCGAGGATGGGAGTCTCACCGTCGCCATCCGTACACGGCTCATCAGGCGGGGCACTCCATTGTCGAGCTCGTGTGCAGGCAAGCCCTCGAGTGCGAATATCACAGCAGCGCGGCAGACAAGCAGCATTCGGAGGAGGTACTCTGGGATCTGTCGAACTACTACGAGCATGTGGACAGGGAGTAAGTACCTCGCCCAGCGTGCTGCTGCGCTGGGTTATCCCTGCTGCCTCATCCGCACTATCATCGCTTAATGCGGTAGCTCTCGTTTCGCTGCATTGCAAAATGTGTGTGTGAGTGTTGGTGACGCCTGGGGGGGGCCTCATCGCTGGGTGTGGCTGGGCGACTTACCTTGCGCAGGTGTATGTGCTCCTCTAGACCAGTGGACAAACGTGGATGTTCACGTTCGTCGCGCCACGTTTATCGATGACCTCCTTTTTGCAGTGCCATGGTAAGAAGACGACGTGGCCACCAGCCAGTTGAACATTGCCGCCCGCTCGCTTGCCGCTTGAATCGCGCACCAGTTGAAATGCCAGACTGCCTCCAAGAAGGGCCACGTTTCAGCGCCTAGCCAAAACACGCAAAGCAAGTTGCGCAAGACCCTGGAGGAACTCGCGGGACACTCTTCGGACACCTCTTGAACCAACCTCGGCATCGAGAGCGGGGCTGGGCGGCCCCAGAGGAGGAGGAAGGATAGGAAACTCTCTTAACGCACCCAGACGATCAAGAAATGCTTGGTCCGCATAAAGATGACCAAGCATGCTGGTGGTAATGGCAAGGAGCTCTATAACGCAGGTCCTTCTGCAGCCTCAGCGCTCGGCGCCGAAGCCACACGCGTCAACGATGCGTTGCTGGAGCAGGCTGGGTCTCAATGTCTTGCGGCTGCTGGTCCGAAGTGTGCCTCGCGCAGCAGAACCCTCGCCCTCCGCCGGCAAGGGAAGCCAGCGCGAGAGCCAGGGAGGAGGAGGAGGAGGAGGCGGAGGAGGAGGAGTGATGACCGAGGGGGGTGAGGAGGAATGAGGGGGAGGGCAGGACCCCCCCGTGGAAAGCTGGTCTTGGCCCCGCCCCCCTCTGGCACCGTCTGGGCTGGGAGGCCCGCGCCACGCCCCTCCCGCGGCCGTGGCCAGTCTCGGCCGGGAAGGGCCCGATCCTCCCGAGAGCTGCCATCGCGCGGGTGTCTCGACGGGGCCCCTCAGCGCTGCTGTCCTTTCCCTTGGTGTCAACCTCGCCTCGCCGTCGCGCCGCGACAGGGGTCGGAGCGCCTTCGGCGCGCGGTGGCTGCCCTGCGACGGGGGTCGACGTGGGGCTGTCGGCGGGGGTGACGCCCTCCCCCACCCCACGCCGTTTATGAAGAAACTCGGAGTAGAGTCACTTGGCTGGTCTTTCGAAGGCTCATTCAAATGTGTGGTTCCCGCAGGCCTTGTCTACCCTCTCCCAGAAATCTCCCCAGCCTACGTGGCCAAGCTTTCAGAGGTTACATGGCACGATCAGCTTGCAGTAATGCGGGATGACGATTAAAAACAAATAAAAGACTTACAAAATAGTTGTCTGCTATTTCTGCACCGTTTTCTGACTGGAGGAGAACGATTAAAAAAATAGTTATCCAGCCCGCGGCCGGTTTTTTCTAATCGTCATCCCGGGCGCCGCCGCGTGAACACGACCCCCGGTCATTTATTAATCGTCATCCTCCATTACGTGCTGCCAGAAAGATTGGTGCTCCTTATGATGTGCTTCAGGTGACAGCAGCTGTTCGAGTTGTGTTCAGTGCGCCAAACATTTCAAAGCAGCAGAAGGGCTCCCTTCTCGCTTTCACCACCCAGAGCATTTGGACTATGGAGAGAGTCCGTGCCGCAGGATATGACGTTCCCCAAGGATGCCCATGTGGACACCACACAGACGAGCTCCGACACCGTCTCCTCGACTGCCCTAAGACAGAAGAGGCCAGATCAAGATTCACCAAGGCGGGGCTTCTTAGGCTGCGTAAGCCTATCCCCGGCGCCTCCCATCTACACCTCGGGTTTCAGTTTGTGCCCACCTTTGTGGGTCACCCTCCAGACGGACTGGGCTGGAGTCGGGGGTCTTCTGGTGCCAGCAACCTGATGTAACGCCTGAGGAAGCGTTTCGGGGAGACGAGTTCGTGGATGGTAATTGCACGTGCCACGGTCCCTACCGTTTTAACGCCGCAGGATATTCTGCAGTCAGTATGCGAGATGGAGTTGAGATTGCCACCTTCAGTGGACATGTGGGTAATTAATGCTCCCAAGCGTCGGGGGCAACGCGACATGGTGCCGCTATCGCGGCTTGCCACCTGTCCCCGCAGACCGGCACAGCTTTCATCACATATTACGCTGGAGTCATGACGCTGCATGGCGGCTCCCAGTATCCCAGGAACTGTAGGCGGGCTGGTTTTAAGGTGTTCGCAGGCGACGGAATGACCCGACTCTGTGATAAGCTCTCCTAGGTCAACGCCCGCCAAACTCTCTCGGACATGACCGTGGGTAGTGACGAACATCGTATTGCGAGCGACAGCGATGCCGCAGACAGAATCGCCGATGCAGCAGCGAACCTTGGCGGCCAACCCGGCACTAGTGAAGTAGAGCGGCATCTCAGCGACGCTGCTCTGCTTAAGAAGTACCTCAGGTACGTTGCCATCGCCCTGGGCGATTGGCCCGCCATCGCGCCTAGAAGTAACAAGGCACTGGCTAAACCTGTGAAGAGCTTCTCCCCCCCCCCCCCCGGGCGCCTCCTCTGCCTTAGCCTCTTGGGACCCTGCTGGCCCTTCCTCGGCCCCTGGCCTTGTGCCTCCTCCATCTCAGCCTCCCCCTGCGGGCTCCCCTGAGCCCCGCAGGCCCCACGCGTGAACGATGGTGCGAGGCCAGCGCCGTTGCACTATCTGTCGCACTCGAGTTCGCTCGCACAAGCAGTGGCTTGAGCGAGCGGGCAAGATGGACTGTCCAGGTCATTGCTTTGCACCCTCGAGCCTAGGTGATGACTCGCGCGGACATGACCTGTTCTACTACGAGCACCTGAATCAGCCAACGAACTTTCTGGTGTGCCACGGGTGTGGCTCTCTCAAAGAGAGCGGCTCCTGTGGACTGCAGGGTCAGTGCAGGACGAAACCTCCTCATCGCGGAGCCAAGCTGCAGTTGCAGCGAGCACGGTCGGGCCACCACCCCAAGAGTGACGCTCACGGCCCTGTCGTGCCCTGCCTGCCACCGATCCCGTAGGTCCAGCTGGTGAGTGAGGCTCACAGAGGGCAGGGCGGATAGGGGTAGCCTTAAGTCGGGTCTGTCCCCCTACAGGGGGATTTTCGAAGAAAAAAAAATACCCCCCAAATAATCAAACAATAATCAAAACATAGTCGGGGGACTATGTTTTGAGCATGTTTTGACAATTTTGGGGTATTGTTTGAATACTTTTGTTTTTCGTCGAAAGTCCCCCTGTAGGGGGACACGCCCGACATAAGGGTAGCCGTCCAGGGGGGTGGCCAGCCGACCGCGTGTCGAGAGGGAGGCGGGCGGACGCGCGGGCGGGCTCGGTCGGCCCCCGACCCGCTGCGCGAACGGACGCTCCAGGCTGCACAAAGTGGACCCACAGTGCCTCCTCTCGAAGAGGGGGAAGGCAAGGGGGAGGACGGAGGAGGAAGACAAGGGAGGAGGATGTAGGAAAGACAGAGGCACGAGGACGGAGAGGGAGGATGAGAAAGCACGATGTCAAATTGTTCTGCCAGGCGCCCAGCCACCACTCCAAGCCAACAGCGGGACGTCCGCAGCTCCTCTGCTCGTCCCTGTTTAATCCTCTCTGCCCTGCCTCATCCTTCCCTCTCCCAAGCCCCTCCTGCTCTGCGCTGAGGGCAAACTTTTCACCAGCACACCGCAAGCCGCACTGAATCCCACAGAGCCCGCTGCACAGCGACTTGTCAGCTTGCTGACAGTCCGCGGCGCCGCCTGGCAGCTCGAGGAGAAGTATGTGACGCGCCGCGCACCAAGTGTCGACCAGACTTCGCTGGGACCCAAAGCGATTCATACTATATTAGGCTCGCCTCACATAGCGCCAAGGGTATCGTGACCGATCGAACCACCCACCCGTAAAGATTTTTTGTACCGCACCGATTGGATGAAGGCTCGAACTCGAAATAGGCCAAAGCTAAAAAAACGCCGGCCGGGTTAACGTCACCCCAAGCGGGCTCCGGTCAGATTCCCCCCCGGAGGCGACAGAGATGCACCACTGGAATTCCTAAAACACTTCGGTCTCGAGCACAACCCTGAGCTCCCGGATTCTATCTATCTGACCCTGAGCACCGTGCACTAACACGAAAACTTAAAGTCCGACATTCTGCTGGGGCGGGCCGCAAGCCACAAGAGCAGGCTTCAAAACGCGGATGCCGCCACACACCTAAAGCCGAGTTCAAAGAAAAGTAACGAATCTCCCCAGTCGCAGGCCAGAGGATTCATTAAGCGGGGCGGGGCGGGGCAGGAAAGGGGACAAGAAAAGAGACAAGGGGATTAAACGAAACCCGCGCGTGCGTAGACCAGCCACCGTGGACGGCACTCGCACCAAAGCCCTCGCGAGACTAGTCTATGTACATATGATATGGCAGTCAAGCTCTGCACTACATAATGTAGCCACCACGTCATGCTCCGCGTAACCAAGGCTCAAAATCCGCGGTCTCAGACGGCGTCCAAGCACAGACGTGCGGTATTATAACAAAGAAAATGAAACGACGGAATTCCATAGCGTCCCGCCTGCAATCCTTTTGGTTAACCGGCTATGGCCGGGTGGAGCCAGGGAGGAAGGAACCGAACGGGCCGGGAGAGAGACGACCGACGACCACGGAGGAGCCGGAAGGAGAGGAGGGGAGTCAGCTTTGCTAAATAGAAGTACGGAGACTTAGAGTCTCGCGCGAGACCTGAAACCCAAGACTATCGCTTGCTGCAGCTGGGCAGGCTTGGCCGGACGCATCCCGAGGAGGTTGAGGCCCGGCCGATTACTTGACATGCCGGCAAGAAATGCAAAATCCGCCGACCCTGTCGGCGTGTGTGATGGGCTTGTCCGTTCAAGTCGTCATGTCCGTCATTCGTTGGTCGTCGTCTCTGTCGTCCCCTTTCCCTGCCTCCCCTTTTCCCTGAGCTCGTCGAAACTCCCGCCTTTCCCAGGGACCTCCTCAGCGCGCCAGTCAAAGCGAAGCTGAGCAACGTCTGATTGAGTCGAAGGGAAACCCCTTCCCTTCGATCCCTCCCCCGCCGGGCTGGGGTCCCCAAGGGGGATCCCGGGGGGGGTCCCGGGGGGGGGTCTCAGGGGGGTTGCTGGGGGGGGTCCCGGGGGGGGGTCAGATACGACGCCCCCCCGGGGAGCCCCGGAGCCCAACAGAAACCCCAAGACCGATCTGTCCAAGACGCTGACGGCCTCCAGACGGCCCAAGAGGCCTGCAGAGCACCCCAAAAGGCTTCCAGGAGCTTTCCCGCGAGAGCCCCAAGAGGCAAACTCCATGGATTTCCCATACGTTTTGAACAGATTTTAGCGTTGTTGCCTCTTCCGCTTTCCGACGCGTCAAGACGGCCCAAGAGGCCCCCAAGATCGCCCCGAGACGGCCCAAGAGGCCCCCAATAGCGCCCCCTAACGGCCGAAGAGGGCCGCAAGACTGCCCAAGACGCCTCCGAGACGGCCCAAAAGGCCACCAAGACGGCTCCAGGAGAGTGCTCAAACGGGGGACCCGAACGGACATTTCGAGCTCTCAGCCCCAAGACGCCCCCAAGAGGCCCCGAAAAAGCCCCAAGAGGCCCCAAGAGGCTCCCAAGGGGCCCCCAAACTGCCCCAAGACAGCCCAGGAGAGCCTCAAATTGCCCAGGAGGCCTCCAAGAGTGCCGCGAGACGGCGCAAGAGGAGCCCTCGACGGCCCAAGACGGCCTCAAGAGAGTCCCAGGCTGTCCCAAGAAAACCTCTGGCCTCCTCCTCTTCTTCCTCCTCCTCCTCCTCCTTTCCTCTTCCTCCTCCTCCTCCTCCTCCTCCTACTCCTCCTCCTTCCTCCTCCTCCTCCTCCTCCTCCTCCTCCTCCTCCCTCCTCCTCCTCCTCCTCCTCCTCCTCCTCCTCCTCCTCCTCCTCCTCCTCCTCCTCCTCCTCCTCCTCCTCCTCCCCCCCCTCTGCTCCCCCTCCTCCAGCTCTCCTCTGCCTCCTTCTCCTCCTCTTGCTTCTCCTCCACGTGCTTCTCCGTTTCCCCCCCCTCCTCCCCCCTCCTCCACCTCCTCCACCTTTCCTCCACCTCCCACTCGTCCTCCTCCCCCTGCCCCCCCCGTTTTCATGATCGTCGTTCTCAAGGTCGGCGGCGCCGGCCGTGAGGCCTTCGCAATAACGGAGTGGAGCGCGAACCGACACCTCGAGCCCTCCGCCCCAAGATGACCCCGCCGCCGCCGCCAGGCCCCCGAGAGGCCTCCCGGAAGCTCCAGGAGGCCTCTAAGAGACCCAAATCGAGCCAAAAGACAGAACAACGAATAACATGATAGCCGGAGTGCAGTGTCCCCAAACAGGGTTTTTAAACCCACTGCGGTTTCCAAGGTCGATTGCGTGCCCGTCCAGTGCGGGCTGGCATGGCATGTTAGAACATGATAACATGATGTTTGCACATGAGATGTTTACACGAAAATTTGTGTGACGCATGCCTATCAGGAAGCTAAAGCGCTAGAGGGTGTCGTACTCTCTCGCACCTGGTCGACGAGTAAGCTGTCGGGTCGCCACTGTGAAGAGTCTCCACCACCATTATGTGAACTCGGAAGCAACTGTAAGAGGAAGCGGGGGAGAGCGCGGAAGCGGGGGGCATGTCGTGATGGCTCCCCCGGGGATGATATCGAGAGGTACGCGGCGCACGTCTCCAAAGAAAAATCGTGACGTCGGATGTCTGGGGAGGGCGGAAGGCAGGGCGCGCATGACGGATGCTGAGGCGGCAGAAACGACGACGGCGGGGACGGAGAGGCGGAGGAAGAGGCGCAGCAGTGGGAGGCGGGATGCGGGAGGAGGGAGGAGGGAAGAGGAGCCAGGCGGGAAGCGGGAAGAGGGAGGCGGGAGAAGGAATGAGAGAGGTTGTGATTGGAGCCCCTGTGCTACGAAACGTCTCAGGCAGAACGGGCCAGACCATCTCGCGCGCAACATCTTCGAGCTTCGCGTTGTGAAGATGGCTCAAGCGAAACGGACTGGACCACCTCGCGAGCGACATCTTGGATCTCGGTATTGGAAGGATGTCTCAAACGAAACGGGCCGGCCAATCTCTCGCACACGTTCTGACAAGTCCACGTCACACTCGCTTCCCGTTAGGTCCTCTCCTGCAACTCCCTTCCTTCTCCCTCCTCCTCCTCCTCCTCCTCCTCCTCCTCCTCCTCCTCCTCCTCCTCCTCCCCCTCCTCCTCCCCCTCCTCCTGCCTGCTCCCTCATCCACATCCTCCTCCTCCTCCTTCTCCCTTCCATCTCCTCCTCCTCCTCCTCCTCCTCCACTTCCTCTTCATCCCGAACGGCATCTCGGAGCCCAGAGTTGCGAGGATGTCTCCAGCGTAACGGGCTGGACCACCTCGCGCGCGGCATCTCGGTCCCCAGAATTGCGACGATGTCTCGGGCGAAACGTGCTGCGAGGAAGTCTCAGGCGAAACGGGTCGGACCACCTCGAGCGCGGCGTCTCAGAGCTCCGAGTTGCGGGGGCCTCCTGGGGCCTCCTGGGGCATCCTGGGGACCTCCTGGGGCTTCCTCCTGGGCCTCCTGGACTCCACCTGGGGCTTCCTGAAGCCTCTTTCCCAGGGGGGGATATCTAACATGTGGCCGCTTGGGTCCCTCAAAATGAATGGGAGGGCACAAGAGCAGGACAAATCAACGAATCGACACCGGATGTGTATTAACTTGACACGTTCTGATAAGGGGGCCTCCTGGGGCCTCCCGGGAGCCTCCTGGGAATCTCCTGGGGACCCCTGGGGCCTGTCCTGGGCGTCCTACGGCCTCCTGGAGCTCTCTGGCGCCTCCTGGGGCTCCCAGGGTCCCAGGGAGGATATGTAACATGTGGTCTTCTGGACCCCGAGGCTGGAACACCTCTTGCGCGGCATCTGGGAGCTCAGAGTTGCGAGAATGTCTTGTGCGAAACAAGCCGGACCACCTTGCGCACGGCATCTCAGAGCTCAGAGTTGCGAGGATGTCTCAGGCGAGACGGGCCGGACCACCTCGCGCAAGGCATCTCAGAGCTCAGAATTGCGAGGATGTCTCCAGCGTAACGGGCTGGACCACGTCGCGCGCGGCATCTGGGAGCTCAGAGTTTCGAGGATGTCTCAGGCGAAATGGGCAGGACCACCTCTTGCGCGGCATCTCAGAACTCAGAGTTGCAAGGTTGCCTCAGGCGAAATGGGCCAGACCACCTCGCGCGCGGCATCTCAGAGCTCAGAGTTTGGAGGACGTCTCAAACGAAACGGGCCGGACCACCTCTCGCGCGGCATCTCGGAATGCAAAATTGTTAGGATGTCTCAAGTGAAACGGGCCGGACCACCTCTTGGGCGGCAGCTCGGGGCTCAGAATTTGGAGGATGTCTCAAGCGAAACGGGCCGGACCACCTCTCGCGCGGCATCAGAGAGCGCAGATTTGCGAGGATGTCTCAGGCAAAACGGGCCAGACCACCTCGCGTACGGCATATCAGGGCTTAGAGTTTGGAGGATGTCTCAGGCGAAACAGGCCAGACCACCTCTTGCGCGGCATCTCGGAGCCCAGAGTTTCGATGATTTTTCAAGCGAAATGGGCTGGACCACCTCTTGCGCGGCATCTCAGAACTCAGAGTTGCGAGAATGTCTCAGGCGAATTGCGCCGGATCACCTCGCGCACGGCATCTCAAAACTCAGAATTTGGAGGATGTCTCAGGCGATACGGGCCATACAACCTCTCGCGCGGCATCTGGGAGCTCAGAATTTCGAGGATGTCTCAGGCGAAACGGGCCGGACCACCTCTCTCGCGGCATCTGGGAGCTCAGAGTTTCGAGGATGTCTCAGGCGAAACGGGCCGGACCACCTCTTGCGCGGCATCTGGGAACTCAGAGTTTCGAGGATGTCTCACGCGAAACGTCCAATCCCGGACAACTCAGAAACGAGGGTTGCGAGGATGTCTCAGGAGAAACGGCCCGGACCACCACATTTTTTTGAGGACGTCTCTGCTTTGATTTCCCACGGCCGGAGTTAGCTTCTATCACAACAGCACCTCGTTCAGCAAGCTGTTTGGGGAAAAACGCCCACCAGGGCGCCATGATAGTTTATGTTTGAAAGCATCCGCCGGCCCCCGCGGAGTTTTCGGGTGGCACGCTGGTTCCCACACCCCCTCCCCAAGGAGCACGCCCCGACCAGATTGGAACAAAGGAGGGCTCCAGCGAAGCCCTCGACGGATTCGTTTGAGGCCTCGACAAGGAGCCCAAACCATCGAAAACATTCCTGTCGTTTTCGTCGTCCTTCTCCTCCTTCTCCTCTTTCTCACTATCATCGTCGTCGTCGTCGTCGTCGTCGTCGTAGTCCGCGTCAGCGTCTTCCTCGTTCTCCCCCGTTCTCAGGCAGCGATTGAAGACAACGATGTTTGAAACGCGTTGGCGTTTAGAACGAAAAACGAAACGACGCCGAACGTTCAAAACGAACGTTAAACAACGAAATGGTATCAAACGAAGCCTAGCAACGAAACGAGGCCGCCATTCGGCGAGAAAGCAACACGAACAACGAAACGATCGTCGCAGACAACGATGGCAACAAAACGAAAAACGGAACGACTACATGGAACGATGGCTGGGGCCTGGGCAGCATTGGCTGCGGTTTTGCGCCAGCACAAAGGCGATGGGCGAGGCTCCGGCTTGTGCTTGAATCGTACGAAACGACAACACCAAACAAACTAACAATTAGCCTGACGAAATATCCAACCATCTGCAGCTGCGAGAGCCGCGAGGGAGATCAGACGAAGGAGGAAGGCACGCAAACCCCGAATAGCGCACGCGGTATACCCTCTGCTCTCATAGGCAGGGCGTCGCAGGAAAAACGAGGCGCGGGGCAGTGCGGGCAGGGGGGGAACGAGTGGGTGGGACGCATGCGAACTTTCGGTGGAGCTCCCCATGGGCCACGAAGCGTGTGAGGGGCGTGCCAGAAAAAATAAGCGGGAGGGGGCGCACGCGAACGTCGCCGCTGGGGCCTTCGGTGGAGCTCCCAATGGGGCTACGAAACGTGTGAGGGGTGTGCCGACCTGAGTCCGTCGGACGCATGCGAACGTCGCCACTGGGGCCTTCGGTGGAGCTCCCTATGGGGGCACGAAACGTGTCAAGGGTGTGCCGAGATTGGTCAGGCGGACGCATGTGGCCGCGCCACCTGGGACTTTAGGTGGAGCTCCTTATGCGGCCACGAAGCGTGTGAGGGGTGCGCCGAAATCGGTGTGGCGAACGCATATCGCCACCCCACTGGGGTCTTAGGTGGAGCTCCCTATGGGCCACGAAGCGCTGTCCTGGGTGTGGCAGACGCGAGTGGCCACACCACTGGGGTCTTCGGTGGAGCTCCCTATGGGGCCACGAAGCGCTGTACTGGGTGTGGCGAACGCATGCCGGGCACCCCCACTGAGGCCTTCGGTGGAGCTCCCTATGGGGCCGCGGGGTGGGTGTGGCGGACGCATGCGGGCACCCCCATTCGGTGCCTTCGGTGGAGCTCCCTATGGGGCCACGAAGCGCTGTACTGGATATGGCGGACGCATGCGGGCACCCCCACTGGGGCCTTCGGTGGAGCTCCCTATGGGGCCACGAAGCGCTGTACTGGGTGTTGCGGACGCATGCGGGCACCCCCACGGGGCCTTCGGTGGAGCTCCCTAAGGGGCCACCAAACGCTGTACTGGGTGTGGCGGCCGCATGCGGGCACCCCACCTGGGGAATTTGGTGGTGCTCCCTATGGGCACGCGAAACATGGAAAGGGTGTGCCGAAATGGAGGCGGCGATGTCATGTGAGCCCTTGCGCTGGGGCCTTCGGTGGAGCTCCCTATGGGGCCACGAAGCGTGTGAGGGATGCGCCGAAAATGTGGACATGCGGTGGGCAGAGACAGGGATGAAATGGGGGGAGGGAGAAGGATAAGGAAGAGGAGGAGGAGGAGGAGGAGGAGGAGGAGGAGGAGGAGGAAGAAGAGGAGAGGAGGAGGAGGAGGAGGAGGAGGAGGAGGAGGAGGAGGAGACGGAGGAGGAGGAAAACTTAAGGAAGGAAGGACGGGACCCAACACCACAAGACGGTTGGAACTTCACAAAAAAACGAACCAGGGCTGTGGCGAGGGCTACAGGGCAGAGGTTACCGCGAGAGGCGAGGTCCTTTTTGAGGCGTGTGAGAAACTTAACCAATCGAAAGAACCAACCATATGCATTTGTGAAAACCGCAATTGTGAATATCTTCTTCGGTGGCGCTCCCTATGGGGCTGCGAAACGCTGTACTGAATGGCTGAAACGCAGGGAGCAATGGCCATGTTGGGTGGTGGCGGACGCATGGGGGCGGTGCCACTGGGACCTTCCGTGGAAACCCCGATGGGGCCACGAAGCGCTGTACTGGGTGGGTGAAACGCAGGGAGCAAGGGCCGTGTTGGGTGGTGGCGGACGCATGCGGGCGGTGCCACTGGGACCTTCGGCAAAGCTCCCTATGGGGCCACGAAGCGCTGCACTGGGTGGGTGAATCGCAAGAGCAAAGAATGTGTTGGGTGGTGGCGGACGCATGCGGGCGGTGCAACTGGGACCTTCGGTGGAGCCCCGTTATGGGGCCACGGAACGTTGTACTGGGTGGGTGAAACGAAGGGAGCAAGGGCTGTGCTGGGTGGTGGCGGGCGCATGCGGGCGGTGCCGCTGGGACCTTCGGTGGAGCTCCCCATGGGGCCACGAAGCGCTGTACTGGATGGGTGGATCGCACGGAACAAGGGGTGTGCTGGGTGGTGGCGGACGCATGCGGGCAGTGCCACTGGGACATTCGGTGCAGCCCCCTTTATGGGGCCACGAAGCGCTGTACTGGGTGGGTGAAACGCAGGGAGCAAGGGCTGTGCTGGGTGGTGGCGGACGCATGCGGGCGGTGCCGCTGGGACCTTCGGTGGAGCCCCCTATGGGGCAACGAAACACTGTATTCGGTGGGCGAAACGCAAGGAGCAAGGGGTGTGCTGGGTGGTGGCGGATGCGGGCGGTGCCACTGGGGGATTCGGTGGCGCTCCCTCTGGGGCCACGAAGCGCTGTACTGGGTGGGTGAAACGCAAGGAGCAACGGCCGTGTTGGGTGGTGGCGGACGCATGCGGGCGGTGCAACTGGGACCTTCCGCGGAGCTCCCTATGGTGCCACGAAGCGCTGTACTGGGTGGGTGAAGCGCAGGAGCAAAGAGTGTGCTGGGTAGGAAACCATTGGTTTTCAATATTTTCACAGAATGCTATTAAACGGGCTTCGCGCGCGCGCATGTCGAAATCTGTCGAACGCCCTTGCGCGTGTGCCGTCGCGAGAATCCTCTGCAAAAATTGAAACGAAGTGCAGACGCGCGCGTCGTCGCGCGCGTATGCCGGAAACCTTCAACACCCATCGGTTTCGGAAGGATTTCAAAATCGCGTGTCCAAAACACCTACAAACACACAATGTTTCACAACAAAGATTTTCAACAAAAGCGTGCGCGCGCGCTCTTGCGTCGTCGTCGTCGTCGCCGTCCTCCCTCCTCCCGCGTCGTCGTCGTCGTCGCCTACGTCGTCCTCTGTCTTTCCTCGTGTTCGTCGTCGTCCTCTTTGGCGTCGTAGTCGTTTCCGTCGTCGTTGTCGCTGTGGTCGTCCTTCCTCCTCCTCCCTCGTCGTCGTCGTCGTCCGTCGTCGGCGTCTCGTCGTCGTCCCTCCTACTTCGTCGCCGTCGTCGCCGTCGTCGTCGTTGTCGTCGTCGTCTTCCCTCCTCCCTCGTCGTTGTCGTCGTCGGCGTCGCCGTCCTTCCTCCTTCTTCGTCGTTCGCGCCGTCGCCGTCCTCCCTCCTCCCTCGTCGTTGTCGTCGATGTCGTCGTTGTCGCCGTCGTCGTCCTTCCTCCTCCCTCGTCGTCGTCTTCGTTGGCGTCGTCGTCGTCTTCGTCGTCGTCGGCGTCGGCGTCGTTGTCGTCGTCGAAGTCGTCGGAGACGTCGTCGGTGTCGTCGTAGCCGTTGTCGTCGGTGTCGTCGTAGTCGGTCTTAAGAGGTTTTGCAAACCAAGTTGCGGGTGGGTGGGTGGGATGTTGGCAAGAGCGTGGGATGTGTTAAATCATGGGTAAAAATCAATTGCACCGCATGGATTGCACCACACATATTCCACGACATACACTGAACCACATACATATATCTCACCACGCGGATTGCACATAGATTGCGCACCACCTAGATTGCACCACATAGTTTGCACCCCCTAACTTGCACAACCGATGATGCACCACATACATTGCACCACATAGACGGCAGCACACGCATTGCCCCAGAAAAACTACACAATCAATACTGCACCACGTAGACTGCACCAAATAGATCTGCTCCACCTAGATTGTACAGCATGCACTGCTCGAAACGCACTGCTTGGGGCCCACGATGGCTGATGTTGTGTTTAACCTACTGTTGCAACCCCCTTGGTT
Source organism: Prorocentrum cordatum (assembly GCA_963575745.1). Taxonomy (NCBI): domain Eukaryota; class Dinophyceae; order Prorocentrales; family Prorocentraceae; genus Prorocentrum; species Prorocentrum cordatum. The sequence continues at coordinate 138,104 of CAUYUJ010021269.1, forward strand.
TTTGCATGTTCCCGTGAACCTCGATTTGGGAATCCGTACCGCACCGAGGGAGACAGGACGAGAAAGGAAGGAGAAGAGGAGGACGGACGGAGGAGAAGAGGAGGACGGACGGACGGACGGACGGAGGAGAAAGGAAGGACGAGAGGAAGGAAGGAGAAGAGGAGGACGGACGGAAGGAAGGTTGGACGGCCGAGAAAGGTTGGAGGGAAGAAGGGAAGAGAAGGTTGGACGGCCGAGAAAGGAAGGAGAAGAGGAGGACGGACGGACGGACGCTCCACGTGCGCGCCGGGCCTCGGCCCCACGAGGAGCGAAGCGGTGGCGCCGTGGCACCGACGAATTCGGGAAAAAATCTGCAATTCGCGAATTGGGAAAAAATCTGCGAATTCGCGAAAAATATGCAATTCGTGAATTCTGCAATTCGCGAATTCGCGAATGTGTGCAAGCGTGAGGCAAGATGGATGAATAGGCGAGCGTGTTCCACTGCTCGCAGAGGAACTGCTCGCAGATGGCCTGGATCCCACGCGGAGGATCTGCGATGAATTGCATCAAAGCGGACATGTGTTCGTCGGACGTTTGCGAGTAGGCGCTTTGCGAGTAGTGGAACGCGCTCGGTGAATGAAGGAGAAGCGCCACGATGGGAGGAGGAGGAGGAGGAGGAGGAGGAGGAGGAGGAGGAGGAGGATGACGAAAGGCAGGCAAGCCGGGGTGCAGAGCGGCCTGGCCCTCGCCCTGCGCGGTGCGGCATCACGGCCGGCGCGCAGCGAAACGGCCGATCCTCGGCCGGGCAGCGTAGCATGGTTCCCCCCCCGCTGCATCCTGTCCCCCCTCCCGGGCGCACGCACGCACCCAAGGCCGCGCATCGAGGAGGAAACGTTGGCAGGAAGCCTAGAAGGAGGAGCACAGCGTTCCTGAAGGCAAGCGCAGCGCCTCAGTTGCATCCCACACGCGATAACAGATAGTGCGCGCCGCCCCCGTACACCCCCCGCTCCTGCCCCCTCCCCTTTCATCATCATCCGCATGTTACCTGGCTGCTGGAGCGCCGAAGTGCATCACGGCCGAAGGCGAAGGCCGAGCTCGAGTGCACGGAGCAGAGAGGCCCCCCCCCCCCCCACGCAGAGCAGCAGCCAGACAGGTCGGGTCTGTACCCTCCTGCTCCTCTCGCCTGGCCACCGCTCGGACGTCCGATCCCCGTGCCCTGCTGCGGTCTCGCGCGGCGCGCTTCCTGTTCGGAAATGGTCCGGGATGCTCTGGGCCTCGCCTTACATCGGGCCCGTCCCTCCACAGGAGGAGCATTCAAAAATATCCTTCTTCATATAAAACAAAAGTCTGGGGACGATTGTTTTAAGTAGTTCGACTATCTTTTCTTTTTCGTCCCAAATCCGCCTTTAGGACACGCCCGACCTAACCCTCGCCGAGGAAAAAACGCACACGTCCGCGCGACGCCAAGTTGCCGAGCTCCGGACGCGCCTCGGCAGGGAGGGGGGCACGGAGGAGGAGGAGGAGGAGGAGGAGGAGGAGGAGGAGGAGGAGGAGGAGGCGCAGGCACCGAGGCACGGGCAGGCCAGTCCGCCGCGGCCCTCCCAGCAGGAGCGCCAACGGGGCAGGCTTTAGGTCGGGCGTGTCCTCTCACGGGCGGGTTGTGGACGACACGCAGAAGAGATTCCACTATGATTCAGAGAGAAATGCCCAAAAATGCTGAAAACATCGTCCCCGGACTATTGTTTGACTCCTTGCGAGCATTCCTCCCGTGGAGGGACGGGCCCGACGTAGGGCAGGCTCCGAGGAGCAGCGACCGGGGGCCGTGGCCACGGCATGCAGAGGCACGCGGGTCGAATTTTAGCCACACTGGCGAGGCGCATCTGCCTGTCCGGAGATCTTGCTGGTGCGTGCCCTCAGGCTTGCACGCGTGGACAGCACTGGGGAAGGGCCGCCAGGGGTCCATCGCAGCGGCGGCACGATCTGCGTGACCTGCAGCTGCTCGTGCAGGGAGCGGACCAGTCGCGACAGCTTCTGATTCTCCAGCTTCAAGTCCAAAGAGGTGGCAGTCCCCTTGAGATTGTAGAGGCAAGCTACAAACTCGTTCACGTCGAGGGTGCCGCTGCCATCCTCGTCCATGATGTGGAACAATTCCCTCAAGCCAGTGCGGCCTCTAAAAAAAAGGTCCACCCCGTATTCCTCCAAGAACTTCACGTTATTCTGAATGCTCAGCAACTTGATGAAAGCATCCTCCGTGATCCTGGGGCTTCCATCCGATGAGTCCAGAGAGGTAGACGTGTGCGGCGTGTGGGGGATGTTCTTTATAGCATTCAGGAAGAATTCGCTGGTCTCGGCCACCCAATCCCTCTTTTTGTAGACGAGCTCCTGCACGTCGTCTACTCGATTTGCTGCCTCAAAGAAGACAGCGGTCAACAGATTGAGAATGCAGAAAACCCCGACGACAATATACAGAACAAGACAGCACACCAATATCCAGTGTATGCGCCTGAATGGACCTGCAATATCACCCCAGTCCCGCCCACCTGTGAGGGCCTCGAATAGCGAGTACATGCTCTCCCATAAGTTCGAAAAGTGCTGTGCGATGTAATTAATCGCCTTCAGGTTCTCTTCATCGAGTTCCTTATCTTGGATTGAACGCAAGTACTCAGTGATGAGCTGAGCTATGAGAATCCCCATCATGTAAGTCAAACCCAACAGCAGCACCCCAGCCCAGAAAAGGGGCCTCGCGCAATTTACAAGCCCAGTAACCATTATCTTCAACTCCTTAAATTCGCGGACTACCCTGAACGCGCGCATCATCCGAGTCACCCTGAGAAGGCGAGTTAGACGCAGGAAACCAAAGGTTATCACGTCTACAGAGAGATATCTGAGCAACTCCTCGGCAACAGCGGACACGATAAGCAACGTGTCCAACCAATTCCAGAAAACAGACCGATGACGTTCTACCAGGAAGTTGGCACCGCTGGCGATGAAGCGAACCGAAAGTTCTGCCAGAAACGCCAAGGCAAAGAACCCGCTGGCGAGTCGCCATGAGATATGTTCTGGCAACTCGAGGTTGGGAGAGGTCATGATCGCGTTCGCCTCAAACCCTAGGTACACGCAGTTTGCTAGAATCACGCACGCGGTGCACACAACGAAGCTGCGACTCTTGTACACGCCCTCGCAGATGGCGCGACAAGAACGGCCTTCATGGTGACGGCAAGTGAGCGAAGCAGACACAGTCGTCATTCCGAACGGGTCGCTGGTCACTGAGTCGCCATCCATGGAGGTCTCCAACTCCGGCGGCGGAGTCCCTGGCGCACTGGCCTCGCCGGGCGGCTCGAGGAGCGCCTCGATCCGGGCCAGGGCCCCCCCCTGCTGCTGGACCATCTCGCGCAGGCCTGGCTCCCCCGCGCGCCGCTCTTCCGCCTCGCGCTCCAGCAGCTCCTCCAGGCGGCCTCGCGGCGCGGCTTCGTGGTCCTGCTGCCCCCCCGGGGTGGGCGCGGCGCGCCCCCCCGAGGCCAGCGCCGCGAGGGGGGCCTGCAGCTCCCGCGTGTGCTTCTGGACCTCCTCCTCGACGCAGCCCCTCAGCTGCCGCATTTGTTCCGCCAGCAGCCTCTGCACCTGCGCCGTCATCGCGTGCTGCTTCCGAGCCTCCTCCGCCACGCTGGCCTGCAGCTGCCCCGTCTGCTCCGCCAGCATCTTCTGGATCGCCCCCAACAGCGCCTCCGACCACCAGAGCCGCTCGGCCTCGATGTCCAGCTGGGACGGCGTTTGCGAAGACCTCCTGCGCACTTGCCCAAGCGCATCGGACGCCAGCGACGACCTCCTGGAATCGGGCC